>RJWH01010310.1:0-17371 GCA_004363575.1 Solenodon paradoxus
GGGGGCACAGGTCAGCGGGGTGCAGGGGTGGGGGCGCGGGGTGCTGGGGCTCCTGGCAGAGCGACCTTGAAGTGAGACCCCAGAGTTCCCGGTAGAAAATAACACCTTGGAGCGAGGGTCGGCCTTACTGCATCAGGCTTGGGCTACTGGGAGCAAAGTGGTCAGAGAGGAAAATGAACGCTTGCTAGTTTGCATAGGTATTAACGGTAGATCCTGTTTTTGTGACCTTCCCACCCTGGCTGGAAATTAGAGGAAGATTCATAGAACTTTGGGTTTGATTTTGTGAAACAGGTCATTTGTAGTAAGAAAGTGGAGGGAGGTCGACCTGCATCGAGGAGGGAGATGGAAAACCAAAAAAACTCTCCCTGCAGGACGAGCGGTGGGGTCTGCCACCCCTGGCCTGAGTGGTCCACATACCTCCCCGGGACCCAGGTTCCCGTTCTGTGTCCGGTGGAACAACCAAGATGAGCAACTAAATTAAAATAATATACTTCTTTCTCCTCTCTCTCTACATGCCTACCTGTTCATCTTCATTCTTACCTGTACCTTTCCTTAAAAAATAAAATAAATTTAAGTGTTAGAGCAAAATGGGAGGATGAGAACATGGAAGAGAAATGGAAAAGTCTAAGCTGTACATCTTAACTAGAAGGTTCCATGTTTTTTTAGAACACAGGTGTGTCAGAGGACGCTGTGAAAGTGGTGTTCTCGAGGGTAATTTTCTTTGGTGGTGTTTTAACATCAGAAGGCGGTATTCTGTGACCCCACGTCTTGATGGCAAATTTCTTCCTCTTGTGCTTTAAGGTCACAGCTGATGGACTCTGGTCAGTTGGTCGGGACGAACTGGCAATGCAGACACCGGAAGAACATGGGACAACCTCCTTTCTGCTTATATGTCTTTTGCCCCCAGTAGCAATCTCCCTTAGTGTCAGGTGTGACCTTGATATGGGGTCCGATTTATTTAGCTCCTGAAAAATAACTTGTTTGAGAAGTGCTTTCCCAAGGGAAATGGGCTTAATCAGAAGTTGTTTCAGTGATTCCATTTATTCTTCTTACTCGATGTTTTTGCAACGTGGGGCATAGCCTTGTATTTTGCAGTTACCTGTGACTTGACTGTTTTCGAAAACTGGAAAACATGAGGACTTGGGGTCAGAGGTGCATGGCGGGCACTTAAGCGCAGCTGCGGAAACTGGAAGAGGAGATGGAAGGTGGTTGCGCGTCTGCCTTGGACGTTTAATTCCTCAGTGAGACCAAACTGAGTTGTGTGGCACATTGTCTGATGCCGCTGTGACCTGTTGGGTGAGCGCTGGCTGAGTGACAAGGATGTTTGCGCTGCTTCGCTGCTGTTCCATCTGGACCCTTGCAGGGTGTCAGTGAGTCGCCTCAGAGAGACGATCTGTGGCAGGGAAAGGGCGTTACCAGGGCCGGGACAGCCCTTCTCGTGCATCAGGGTGGCGGGCCGGACCGCAATTGGAGGGCGAAATCAAACATGTAATAAGTGTTTATTTGCCTTGAAAAACCAAGGCCTGAAAAGTCTTTTTTTTCAATTAATAGAATTTCGTGCAGATGACCAAAGCTCTTCATGTGTGTTAATAAAAGAATCATAAACTCCTTTTGAAATGCGTGTTCTTCCTCGAGTGTCATCATGAGTGAACTGCTTGCGCTCCAGGCGCCCTGCGCCCTCACTGTGAGGGAGACTGACACATGGCAGATGCTCTGGGCACAGGGTGACAACACGCACTTCGGGCCACCCCGTCGGCCCTGTGTGGCAGCTGAAACTTGCTACTGAGTCGGCGGGGACGTGCTGTCTTCAGAGCCCATCCTGGTAGTGGGGATGCAAAGGCAAGCTGAGCCCTGGGACGACTGGGACAGAAATGAAAACAGCGGCAGCAGCCTAGTGCGCTCGTCCGGGCAGGCGGCGTCTTCACTTGCCCTCGGATGCCGAGTGCGGCTCCTGAAAGGAGCAGCGAGTGCGGGCCTGACGGAGCCTGGTGAGGTACTCAGCTTGGGGCATGGCCCCGGGAGTGGGAACCTACGAGTACCGAGGGGAGGTGCGCAGCGGGGCTCGGGTACCCCGAAGATCAAGGAGTCAACTCATCTTCGTAAGCCTGTGCTTCCAGGAGGCGTTTTCATCGGACGTTTCTTAGATGGGCGCTTTAAGCCGTGGGACAGGTCTGGTGTCATTTCCAGAGTTGCCACATGTCATTTGATAAGAACACATATGTTCCTAATGAAGGCAGGACGGGCCAGAGACGAGGCCGAATCATGATTGAATCATGACTCAAGTTCGGTCTAGCCCAGAGGGCAGCCCCCAGGCCCCGGTGCCAACTGCCTCACCTGGGGCTGCTTGGGGCCCCTCCCTGTGCAGCTTTAGGAGGTCGGAGACGTGAGTGCCAGCGGCCTCACTGTTAGCAGGGCGAGCAGGACACGACACACAAGGGGCCCTGCCCCGTGAACAAAAGGTCACCAGCACACCCAGGGCGGCAAGGAGGCGACATCGCCTGTGGGTGCGGAGGTTCCAGGAAAGCCACGAACAGTGGGGCAGGCACGGCGCGGTCTGCTGAGCAGCCAGCTCTCCTCTGGCCTGGCCAGCGAGGCCTCGCGGCTTCCCTGGTGTGGCCCCAGCCCCAGCAGAGTCCGGTGAGCACAGGGCCCTGAGCCCAGGGGGCCCCTAGTCAGGGCAGTGGTGGGGGCCCACTGCGGGGGAAGGCTGGGGTGCAGGGGAGCCGCGCAGTGAACAGCACCTATGGGATGAAGCAGGTTTGAGAGGGAGGTGGGCTTGGAGAAGGCACAGAGGTTGAAGAGCTGACACTTGGCGGGAATTGGGGTGGACTGGCGATGAGAAGGAGCACAGGCCAGCAATGTCACTTGGACCTTAGCCATCGGCCAAGGCCCCACAGCCTGGTGCCAGCGGGGCTGAGGCGAGTGGCCTGGAGCGTTTCCAGCTGGGGAGACCTGGCTGCACCTGACGGTGGGGGCCCACTCGGCCGGGGTGAGGCTGGAGGTCAGCGAGGAGGCTGTAGAGTAAGGACCCCTCTGGCCACCTGCCCGAAGGACATCTGGGAGCTGGTGGGGGCCTTGGCAGGGAGCGGAGTCCCCACCCACAGAGGTAGCCTCACAGCTGGCAGGAAGGGAACCGAGGCTCTGAGAAAGGAGTTGGTGGACAAGCCCGGCTCCTGCCGCCCCTCCATGCTCATGCACATGGGCTCGGGACAGGCCGGGTTCACGCTGACAGCAGCCCAGACAAGCGCTCCATGAGGGAGAGGGCTGTGAGCACCCAGGAAATGAGTTCACAGACCACGCCCAGTGTCAGGGCCCACGTGCCGCGGTGCCCACGTGTGACCCCAGACACAGACTTCCCGAGGACAGTGGCAGTGAGCTCGGGGCGCGGGCCAGCCATCTGCCAGCCTGCCTCCAGGCCAGAGAGCCACCAAGTGCCATGGCACCAGACACAATCCGCTTCAAATAGTCAGCTGCAGACTGAGAACCTGTCTCCAGAAGCAGGCCTGGTGAGACTTCTGTAGCCGTGGTATTTCGTTTCAAAAATAAGACTTTTTCCTGTCAAACATTAACGTAAGCTGACCGTTCAGAATGTGCCTGTCTGTCCCTTGGCTCAAGGAGCTGCCCGGCACATCTACGGGAAGCACGGACACACGTGTCAGTACCAGAACTTCCTAAGACCCTCACAGCATCGCCTACCCGTCACCTCCAAGCACCCACCCCTCTCCAGTGTGTCTGCCTGCGGATGAACTTGTGGGCTCGTTCTGGACCTGTTCCCTGGGCCTGCGTGCTGACCAGGCTGCTGTGCGCAAGCGTCCGGGCCCAGACCAACAGTCACTGGGTTTGACAGCTTTCTCCAATCCCTGCTCGCTCAGCTGGTCCCCTCTGGGCGCTTCCAGCACCGGGTAACCACAGGGCGTCCGTCCCTCTTACACATGTGGCCCCAGACTCCGCCTTTCACTTTCAGAACTGCCCGTGTGACAGATGACACAAACACCCACATCAGACGTCCGGAGCACCCTGGTCCCCCTGGGTCGGTTGCCTGCCTGCTCACCCTGGCACTGCCCCCTCAGCCAGCCAAGCAGCAGCCTTCAGAGCCTGTCATTTGACAATGATGACAAAGAGAAACTGTGATTCTGAAAAACTATTTCTCATCTTTCCCTGGAAATATCAATGGCTCTGGTCATTTGCACAAACACTCTAAGCATTTGTTTGTCCACGCAAAAGACAAGCTGGAGCTGCGATCTCAGTTCCTGTGAGGTCTGGGCTCTCGATGACCCAGGCTGGACAGTGTCCAAGCTGGAAAGATGCTACTGCAGGTTTGAGGCCACTGTGGCCAGCTCCGTGCTTACCCCCCAGGCCCTCCTGAGGCCACGCACATCTATGGCAGAGAGGTCCCTGAAATGCTCTTCCCCCACCTCAGCAAACACAGGTACTGCTGAGAACCACCCTTATTCTAGGTTACCAGACAGGTCACACCACCGCACCAGTGGACATGCCTCAGAAAAACCACATTTCTGAAAAAAAAAAATTAAAACCAAACAAACCTCATGCAGGTCTCCTTTGAGGGGACTGCACAGTCCCCAAGTTCAGACTCCACTGCTCTCCTGCCGACTCCCTGAGAGGCCTGCGGGCAGTCCCAATCTTATCCAAAGTAGTTGCATCCACACCCTGAGTTGGGACCTGGGCTTTTGCTTCAGCAGCTGCAGACAAGATGTGTCTTCTGTCTTGCAGAACTGACCTCAGTTCTCCCACGAGTCCCCCGATGCCAGGAACCATAAAACCCACCAAAGCATGAGTGTATTTCCCAACTCCGAAAGTACATCACATAACACTCAATCACACAGCAGCTTACACTCTCGCCCTATTCCTTGGTGTGAGGAATTTTAATCAAAAGAGCAGAATGAATGCACCTGGAAATGAAACCCCGCACGCTACGATGCAATCATGCAGCCAGAGTGCTGCCAGCAGCAGCTGGTGAAAATGCAGACAGAAAAACAGGGGCCTGAAAACAAGAGGCTCTGTTGGTTTCAAGATCCTCCAGCAGTCGGCCCTCCCTCCTCACCAGCAAAACAGAGCCCATCAGGGAACAACTAGAGTGGAAGCTTGAGGGGCGGGGAGGGCGGGGCACGTGAATTCAAAGACACCCACAAAGTCACACCGCCCCACCCCGCTGCCCGTGCAAAAGGCTCCCACGAGCAGGGAGGTGTGCGCACTCGGCATCCCGCACCTGCGCCACATTTCCCCAGCGCCACTCCCCTCCGTGGCAACGAAGCTGGCATTTTCTTTTGGTGACGCACGTCAAAGGTGTGAAACGGGATCCAACCAGGCGAAGACTTCGTCGGCTCCTCCCCGGCGCGCGCGCCCTGGACCGCGTCCCCGCGGCGAGGACCTCTAGCGGCGCCTCTGCGCCCCAGGGCGCGCGCACGTGCTCGCGCTCGGGGCGGTGTCGCGGCGGCCGGCGTCGCGCCCGGGCCCAGGGCGCGCGCAGCCCCGTCGGGTTCCCGCGGCTCGTGCGCGCCCCCGCGGCCCTCGCCCCAGGCCCGCGCGCCGAGCTCGGCGGGAGCGCCACGTCCCAAGCGGGACCCCGCCGTGCGCCGGAGCCCTGCTCCCCGCGGCTTCTCCCCGACACCGGAGCGCGCTGCGGGCGCGCGCCGCCAGCCGTCCCCTCGCAGGTGCGGCCCTGCGGCCCGGGAGCGTGCTCGCCTCCCCGCGTGTGGCCGCAGATTCCAGTGATTGTCAGCGAAGCGCGTGCTCTGTCATGCGCCAGGCACTTCCACTCTAAGTCACACACTGCCGGCTAAGCGGGTCTCTTAGAATATTTTTATGTTAAGAGGAAGAAAGCAGGCAGGAAGAGGCATTTTGTTGTTTTTTTATTTAGTTGTGCATTTTGTCTCCCTCCTGCTCCCCGCTCTCCCGCGCCCGCTCTTGAACCCCGGTCCTTAAGCTGTACCTGGACTGAGTCACCGGGGAATCAGTCACCTGGAGACGAGGGAGGGTAATCGCTCTGCGAATCTGGACTTCCATCCTGGAAGCGGCACTCCCTCCTCTTGGCAGCAGGCGCTTTCCCACACCCGCTGAGAACCTATGAGTGCCCCCAGCTGACCCGCTTCTTACAGCCCAGTCCCCCACTTTTGTCTAGAGGGCTGTTTCCTACTGCCCTGGGCTTTGGTTAAGTCTCCATCTCCCTTTCCTAGACTGTAGTGCAGGCCTGATCCAGCTGTTTCCGCAGCCCTCGCAGCACCGAGTCTGTCTGTCCCAAGGAACAGGGAAGGCGCCCCTTCACTAGACTTGACAGCAACCCTACAAGACATCAGTCCTGGGGCAGGCCCTGAGCCTCTGTGTCCCCACAGCCCTCACTGGGGCTGACGCCCCCACAGATGCACAATGGACGTTGCGTTGGCATTTCCCGACAGATCACTTGAAGCACCTACTGCTGCCTGTCACTGGGGGTGGACGAGGCAGTTTCTAGGCTGGCTTCTTCTGTTAGCAGAAAATACTGGGGACACCCTCCTTGCTGGTTGGCCGATGGCCCTCTCAGCAACTAGTCGTCACTGCTTGCACGCCATCCCCTCCGTCTTCAGAGCCAGAAACAGCGCGCTGAGTCTCATCTTTCCAATTTCTCCGACATCCCTTCGGTCCCAGCCAAAGAAAAATTTGTTTTAGGGGCCCACATGACTGGGGCGCACATCCAAATTCTGCCTCCCATAGGCTCCTGGGAACCCTAAGGGGGAGATCATAATCTTACCAAAGAGGCAGAGAGTCTTGAGAGATAAATATATCTCAACAAAGAACCTGATTTTTTTTTTTTTTAAAGGAAAGGTGCAGGCAGGAATGAAGGTGAGTAGGCAGGCAGGCAGAGAGAGAGAGGAGGAAGAAATATTTTATCTTTTTTAGTGTAGTAATTATTCTACACATCAAATAACTTCCTATGTATTTGGTTCCCCATTTCTTAGATCTATGTCAGCACACCATCCCCTTCACCAAATCACCCAGTATTCTTCCCCACTGTCCAGTGGGCTCCGCCACCATTTGCCCCTGGCCGCCCCATTCCCTTTTGGTCATCTCAGTTCTGTTGCAAATGATTCAGGGCTGGTAAGAAACATTTTATTTTTAATGCTTCTTTAGTTGTTCACGCCGGTTGTTCCCTCCACCCCCCAGGCCTGGGACTTGAACCCAGGGGTATGTGGCCTGCGCTCCTTTGGAGGTGAATGACTAACCGCTGCTCCACCAGGGTGCACCAAGAATCTGGCTTTTGGTAACTGAGTGGAATGAAACAAGAGACTGGGATTGTTCAAAAGGTTCTAAATTCCCAGTTTCTACCAGCAGAAAGCTGGTGCAGTAGCTAAAAGTGGCCTATTCTTCAATTCCCTCTTCAGAAGTGGCCAAGGATTGTGCTAGAAAAGAAAGAACATATTGGAAAGCACAGGCAAGAGTTGGGGAGAACAATGGATAAGGGTGTGTGTGGGGGAGGGTCAGCAGAATATAGCCCTTGAACTAAGAAAAGTTGTAAGTGCGCTCTGGTAGCTTAGCAGTTAAGTTCACGGAGGCCAGTGCACGCACATCGCCAGGGACCCCGATTCATGTCCCAGGGCTGGGGGAACCACCAAGATGAACAGCTAAACCAAATAAATAAGGTGCTTCTTCCTCCTCTCTCTTCCTGCCTGCCTGCTCGCCTTCACTCCTGCTGCGCCTTTCCTTTAGGAAACAAAGAGAAGAAAGTTTGCCAGCACTGTAGTGAACCACTTCTTGCTTGCAGAACCAAGGTTTAATCTAGGGGTATCCCTAACCTTAAAGCAGAGAAGCTGGGCAGTAATGCCCCACAGAATGTCGAGATTGCTCAGGGTCGGTGACTGCTGTCACTCATCCTTGCCCACAAATGGACATGATCCTCTTCCTGTCCCATCAATGTATGTTGGGTCCATGAGGGGAGTGTGACTTGTATGAGCACATATTAACCTGGCTTGGCTCAAAGTTCCTGGGCGTCTATCCTGAAGCCACGATTAGAAAATGCCAGCAATGGGGAAGCTTTGCATGTCAGTGGCACCTGGGGGTCGGGGACAACAGGGACAGAATGGTACACTACAAGCAATTCCGTTCCCCACCCCTTCCTACGTCCGGCTTTGCCTGGTATCTCGCTTTGGCCAATGAGCTGTCGTGGGCGCACCCCCGAGGCAGCTAATGTGGGGTGCTCTTTACTCATGTCTCTGCCTTTGCTGTGAGAACCGGCAGGGCTGCCTCACTGGTGTCGGGGTGGAGAGGAGAGAAACGGGGAAACAGCTGAGATCAGCCGGCCCACCGGCACATTACTGAACCCAGCCCTGCCACTCCCAGACACTGCAGTGCCCACTGTTGGCACTGGGATCGGGGGTGGTTTATGCAACAGAAGCTAATGATGCACTTTGTGTGAAACCTTTCCAGGCGAGATTAGTCCTAGATCAACTGAAATGCCCAAATCCTTTCCTCTACATTTTTTTTGGGCTTAGTCTCAGGTTGAAGACTCTCATCCAGAGGCCCTACGTGTTTTTCTTTAGAAATTTTGGCCTGGAATATTTTCTTCAGGAAATAGTACTCATCCCTTTTCACCTCTAAAACTTCTGTTTCCCTTTTTCACACCAGTCCTACGTTTCTCTGAGTTCTTCTTTTTCTGGATGTCACTGTAGGAGGCTCATAGAAATCAACTGTCATGATAATTATTTTAAATATCATCACCACATGCAAAAGCGCTGTTCCCAGGAACGTGTACATTTTACAAACAAGAGGACAGTGCTACAGCCATGGAGACCGCGTCACACCGAGGAAAGGGAAGATGGACAGAGGCAACAGGAGAGAAAGGGAAACAATATCCTGGATTTCAACTTTTCCCAGTGCCATTCAGCTCATTCTGATCACCTGCACTCCGCAGTCTGCACACCGACGACACCTGGGAGAAGTCTTCCCTCAGGTGGTCGATCATGGCACACAAATCTTTTTTTAAACACAGCCAACAAAGACGTATACAAGGGAGTTTATTTCTACCAGTGTCAATGTGGGAAATATGGGTAAATTCAGACAATTGTCACGTCACACTTTTGGTCTGCAATAACTGATCAGGGCACAGAGACGTGAGAGAAGAAAACAAGAGGGAACCCCTGTTACCATCTGACCACAATGTCTGCAAGTCCGAGAGTTGGACGCCAGCTACGTTGAGCCAGAATTCCTGACCCACGTAAAGCCACTACGTTTTTTAAGCCATTAAGTTTTTAAGTGATTTTTTAAATAGAACAGGTAACCCTTAGAGATACCGGTACTTGGAAGTGGGTGCTGAAGACACAAAATCTAAAACACGTGGGAGTGACTTGGGGACCCAGCAGTGGCGGAGGTTGGAAGGTTGGAAGGACGTTGAGGAGACAGAGTCTGATGGCCCTTGAGAAAGTTTTCAGTTAAATGACGAAAGTCCAGCTGAGTTCATTTTAAAGCTGGAATGGACATGAGGCCATCCACGGACAAGAAGGCATCCCCTCTGGTGAGTAAAGAGCTCTCTGAGGGGTTCTAGAAAGGGAGGGCTTTTAAGGGCAGACAAGGAAGTCAGACATGAAAAACATTGTTTCGGGCTTAGGTAACCTCCCCGTGGGGGAGTGGAAATGTCTCTGTGAACAGGCATTACATCCTCCCTTGGGAAATGGACAGGCTGACCTTCAAGGTGACCAGGAAAGAGTATATTCCTGGGGGAGGTGGAAACTGTCACTGGTTGTGGAACCTGTTTTGAGTCAAACAGACCATCTCGTGTCTGTAAGCTGCCAGGCTGACATTTCTAGGTAAAAAATCAAACCGGCTAATTCAGCAATTGAGTCACAACAAGAAACAGGAGTTATTTCCTGCTTATCCCAGTGGACCCCCACACGACAGCCGGCGTCCAGAACTTTCTGCCACTAGTCATGGACAGACGTAGGAACCTAAGAACCAGCCCGAAGAATTGTGCAACAAATGACCTGCGTTCATACCATGTCCCTGCTTGAAGGTCAGGTGCCCCAGGCCAACCTTGAAGGGCCACACCTGTGACTGCCCTTGGTCGTGCACCAGACTCATGCTTCCTATTTGAGTAAATGCCTTCTTATTTCCATTACTGCCTGATCCTTTCTCCCAGGTTGACACAGGTTCAGTATTACGACGCAGTGGACTGAACACAAGCAGCTCCATGTTGGGGCTGCCCTTTTCAGCACGGCGAAGCTTTAAAGAAAGGGCGATCTGGAGAAAAAGGGGGGTCTTTATCAAGCCCAGTGGGGACTCGGCAACACCACTGTTAGAGTAGCTGGGCGGGGGCGGCTGGAACAGGAGAGGGGCCCCAGCAGACAAGGTCCTAAACTTGTCAAATAAGGCGCTGACATACATTAATCAGATTTCAAAGGGCCCAGGAAACAATAAATTTCTAATACAAACGAAATCTCAAAAACACTAGATAAGGTGACACATCTCTGCAGACGCCCTTCTTGCCGGAACAAATTGCCCCGGCAGGCTGGCGACACCAGCGCAGTAATTCGGTTACCTGCCCCTGACGTCTACCTCGTTGCAAGAAACTTAAGTAACCTTGACCAAGTCCGTATTCATTAGGCTCATTATAATAGACTGAATTCCAGGTAGGGAGCACCGCCCTTGAGGAATCACCTGCGCTTAGAAAAGACACGTATCTCCTGGAAATCCGGGTCCGGAAACCCTAGAGCGGAGGGAGGGGCGGGGCAGGGAGAAGACCCTTCTTCAGCCCGTGCACCCCTCATAGCTCAGGGGCGAGTTCGCTGGAGCCCCCGCTTCTCACGTCCGGGGAAGTGTGCTTCGCGTCCTCTCGCTTTTCTGTTACCGGTGAAAACTCTTCTTTTACTTTCAAGGCGCGGCGTCTGCAGTGATCTACGCCCCGCAGGCGCAAGAGCCTGCTCAGACGGCGGCTACCAATGTCCCCTGCGGAACAGAGGACCACCGCGCGGGGGAGCTGCCGGAGAGGTCGGCTGGACGTCCAGGGCTGGTGGGTCCGCAGACGGCTATGTCCTCCCAGTCTCTGGGCGGACCGCCAGGGCAGCGGTCGGGGCCTCCTGGCCTCCGGGGCAGCGGTCGGGGTCGCCCGGCGCCGCCCGAGGGTCCGCACGACGCAGCAGCAGCGCGCGAGCCCCCGACTCCGCGGCGCTGACAACAGGCCCACAGATTCCTGGTTCTAAGTAAAACTTTGCAAGACTTAAAGCCACACCCCCGACGGCCCCGCTGTCACCGGCGCGGGGTCTTCTCGCCCCTCCAGGACACGCCCCGCGGGCCGGCGCTTGGGGGCCCGGAGGCCGCGCCGCAGCGGTTGGGGCGGAGGTGTCCCCGCGGTGTGCACAGCAGAGTGTCGTGGACCGAGCCGCCTGCCCCACCCCGGGCCCGAAGCTCCGGGCGCCTCTCAAGGCTACCCCGCCGGCCGCCCGCCCGAGTCCCGGGGGCACAGCAGGCTGGACGCAGGGGACCTGGGGGGCCTGGGAAGCTGCTGGCGCCGCCCGTTAGCCGCGGGGTGGCCGCGAGGAAGCCCGAGGAGGCCTGGGCTTCGCCCTGCCCCGACCATCCCCCGGACGAGGCCCGCAGACACGCTCACGGTAAAGTCCGAGGTCCCGCTGGCGCGTGTCACAGCTCAGGACTGGGTTTTCCAGTGGGGCAAACGTAGCGGTACTCCCACCCCTGCACACGCCCCGGGGCTCCCGAGAGCCTAGCGCCCAGCCTTGCTAAGGCGACGCACATGCAGGCGGCATTGTCATGGGACTGGCAATCTGGTGGCTGAGGGTGCTGGGACCCAAGACGGCTGTCACCGTAGGTGCTTAAATGGCCTGTGATTAAGAGAAGGTAGATCTAGAATGACGTTTTGCTAATTAGTTATCTTCCTAAATGCAGGAACTCTGGGGGGTGGGTGTCGGGCGGTGGGGGACAACACCTTGTCACCCAGGCTAGGGCGTGGAAAGTCTGTTTCGGTGCACCTGCGCACGAACCCTGCAACTGCCGACGATTTCTCTCTACATTCTGTCAAATCTATGATGTTGAAAAAAAATGCACTGAAATGCAATGATAATTGCTGCAGAGGTTTTTAAAGCAAACTCATAAATTCTTTGCTACTTCTGTAGTCAAGAGATGGAACGTGGTGTGCCCTTGTGGCTCCGCCCGCTAACCTGGCCAGGGTGCAGGCCACGTAAAGCCCAAGACCAGGCCGGGTTTGATGTTCTGCTTAATTCTCCCCGGCAGTGTCCGCTGAACTGTTGGCTAAGGAGCGAGCATGGCAGAATGGTGGGCGTCCCTTCTGACCCTGGGCGGTAGACAGACTGCAGCTCTCCTGGGTGTATTCTCTGTCTTGCCTCAATCGCTTCCCCTGGGGGAAGCCAGCCAGCTGTCCTGAGTCTAAGGTGAGGTCCTTGTGGCAAGGAGTCAGTGGGCTGCAACTACAGACTCCGTAGAAAAGGCAAGAAAGGAAGAAGCATGTGGCACCTCCAGCGCCCGGGTAGGGTTACCGCCCCAGACCGCTACGCCTGGGCGACGGCAGGCTCCCGCAGAGGCTGCGCAGGCACAGCAGAAGTAACAGGGACGAGTCCGGGAATAACAGAGCAGAATAACAAGAGGAATGATACGGGCTCATGGAATGGAATGAGAATGTAAGTCAGGAGTAGGAAGCACAGAGCACTCAGGGGACTGGAGGAGGGAAACAGCTGAGTAGTAGGGAGACTCTTACTTTGGGCAGTGACGGATGCAAGCCCTGGAAGGACATAGATTCATCTGGCCACAGCGGTACCAGAAAACAAATCTCCACCGATCTCTGGGAGATCCTGGAAACTCACAGCTCTGTTTGTCTACCGCCTGGAACAGGAAGGTGGCCAGGTCCAGGGAGGGAAATTTGGCTCTGCCCACTTAAGAGTCATCAGCAGGTGGAGGGAAGCAAACAGCTACAAATATATGAAAGAAGATCACTTGTCAATGTCCTGAGCAGCGGGAGGGAGGTGAAGAGAAGTGAGCAGACAGGCTCGGACAGAAGGGCCCTCCCTGTCGTCAGAGGATGAAGGTATCTGTGCCAGTCATCTTGGTCTAGATCATAACAACCTCCACATTTCAGTCCTTAAAATGAAAGTTTTGGCATGGCTGGTGGCTCAGGCACTAAGCTGAGGTGGCTGAGGTGTGGACCATGTAATGCCCAGGACCCAGTTCTCAACGTGGAGGCTGGGGGGGGGGGGGAACAACCAAACAAATACATTCCTTAAAATGTTTCTTTTTCTTAAAAACCAAACAAAAAAAACAAAGTTTCTCCCTTTTTTGTGCTACATGGCCACACAGGCTGGCATGGGGCTGGGCTCGTGAAAGGGACATGAGCCAAGGAGCGGCCATCATCTCAGACACTGCTGGTCCCTGTGCCAGCGGAAGGGGGAGCGCTGTAGGGTCTCTTGCTGGAGGCTCTGGCTTGTAAATTGGCCAGAATTAGACAGGCACACACACGACAAGTGCGGTCCTGCTGCCCTCACCTGGACGTTGGAGAATTGCATTTACTCGGTGAACGGCACTAATGGTCCTTCCAGCATTTTCCACCCTGATATGAATTCCAGAGGCGGTATGCAGGGTGCCGGGACGGGGAGAAAGCTTAGAGACGAGTGAAGTGCCCAGGATGACACCCAGCAGGTAGTGCGATGACCCAGCCAGGCCTGTCCCCGGCCGCTCCACTCCAAGTCCAGACTGGGAGGCCACCTGTTCCACCAGGTTACAGAACTCTGGGCGGCCTTCCCTCCACCTGGAAACTCCCATCAGTACTCTCCCTGGCCCGTGTTGTGTCCTGGGCCCCTAGCGGTCCTCCGTGTCCACCGGAACTAAATTGCTTTCTTCCCAGAGGCCGGCTCAGCTGGTGAACGGGGCAGACGCAGAAGCCTCGGCCGTCCTCCTCGGTCTCCCCAGCCTGGTTCTGACCAACAGACTCAGCGTCCTGCTGCTCTGCCTCCATTTCTCCTCGGGCGCTTCTGTTAGACACCTGCTGTCTCCTCTTGGGTGTCTTTCCAGAACTCCCAGCTCCCACTGCCCCCAAGTGCTGTCCGTATCACTGTGACAGAAAAGGCCACCTGTTGCCCCTACGGCACCAGGGCAGACAGGCCCCCGCTTCTGCGGGCCTCTGTAGGGTCAGGAATGTGTCCAGGTAGGTGTTTCTGCGCAGCTCTCCACGACCCGACTTCTGGCGCTCAGCTCAGCCGGGAAAGCGCAGCCTGGGGTCTATGACAAAAATGTCGGCGACACCAGCCAGCCTGCCTGCCTCTCAACACGTTCTTTGCTTAGAAAATGCAAAAGACCGGCACACCCTGGTACTGCCTTCAGCTGAGCTAAGTCCACACATCCCAGAGAGCCAGGTTCAAGACCTGGGGTCCGGGAAACATCCAAGATGCACAACTAAATCGAAAAGAAAAAAAAAGCTGCTTCCTCTCTTCCTGCCTGCACCTTTCCTTAGGAAAAAAGAAAAAAACAAGAAAAGAAAAGAACATTCAGTGGACTCAGTCACTCCTCCAGTTGGGAACAAGGCAGAGCAGACCAGGAGCTGGGAAAACTGGGAATTGGTGGCAGTACTGTACAGGGGACTGAAAGGAATTTAGGACACTCGTTCTCCAACTCCTGTGTTTAGGAATCGCCTCAGACTACTCTGAGTACAACGGATAGATGCAGCAATGAAAATCTAGATCTCGTCGTACCCTGGTGGCCTAGCAGTCCGCAGATCTAGTTATTTAGATTGAAGGTTACCCCAACTAGTTTTAGGTGGAAATAAAGGGCATCCACAGGTTAGAGGGCTGCCATCTGCTAACTGTCTTCTCAGAGGGAAATCAGGGAGAGGATCTCTTATTTCTTGAATTTTGTACCTTTTTTTAAAGAAAAGGTGGAGGCAGGAGTGAAGGTGAGTAGGCAGGCGAGCACTGTTTCATACAGTTGTCCACACTGGCTGTCCCCCCGGCCCTGGTACTCGAACCAGGGGTGTGGCCGCTCCTTGGGCCTAACCTCTGCGCCACCGGGATGCGCCATTTGTACGCCTGACTTTAAAATCAACTGCCAAACGCCACGTGGAATCTGAAAGAGGCTGTTAGTGAAAAGCTAGTGGTCAGAATAAAGCCCATAGTCTAGTAGGTGGTATCGCACCCGTGTCCACCTCGCACCCGTGTCCACTTCCCAGTTGCAGCAAATGTAGTTTTGTTTCCTGGGTCCTCATCCCACACCGCCCGCTTCTCCCCACCACGACGCAGGAAAACCGGAGCCCCTGGCGTTTCCTCCCGTCCTGCGGGGATGGCCCACGTTCCCTCCGCTTGTGGAAGCTGTACTCACCCGTCCAGGCCAAGTTTATCAGTGACTTGCTCTGAACGCCCCCGCCGCCCCGAAGCACGTTTCTAGCTGTGAGCTGTGCTCTTCTGTTGACAGCCACCCACTGGGGTCCCCAGGGAGCGGACGCTAAGGGTGAAACTAGAGCACCTTGAAGTTCGGAGATTATGTGCCTTGGAAGGACGCGATGAGCTTGGGCGGGGGCACGCGAGCTCTGAGGCAATGCCAACGCCAGAGCCACGTGGAGCGCGGAGGCTGAGGTGCCCTCCGGTTCTCTCGAGTCGCAGTGCAGGGAACAGGCCCTTGAACCCACCCCAGTCGAGACCCTGGCGAAGCAGCTCCTGCGCAGCCTATTCGGTGCGGACAGGAGGCCTGTCCAGCCGGCAGCACCCCAGCAGCCAGGGGAGTTTGCTTCTGAAGCGGGGAGGCCTGCCGCCCATTGCTGAGAACCAGCAGAACCCCAGCAGCAGGACTGGAGCAGGGCCTGGTCCCAGGGCAGCGGCCGGACCAGACTGAGGTTTCGGCACTAGGCTCTGGGAGCCTCTTTCCACGCGGCACGCAGAGATCACGCCTGCGAGTGGAAGCTTCCTGAGCGCCTCAAACACTAGAAAGTAACCCTCCATTTGGCAGTGACGACAATCAAGAAAGATTTCTTAGTCAATAACTTTTTAGAACTCGTCTTTTCAAGCAAACAAATACTTTTATTAACACGGTAATTTTTTTTTTTACACATGGTAGGGTTTGACCTCACATACTTATCAGGTCTGCTACTGAACTGAACTTCGTTGGACAACTTCTAAACCTTCCAGATACCCAGCCTGCCCAGTTTAGGGGCCAATGCAAACGGCTCACTTCCTTCTTCAGCCCCTCAAGGGCCTTTGCAAATCCCGTTTACATTCTGCCCAGAGTTCTGAAACGCATCAGATCATATCCACTGGCACAGAACAAGGTGTCCTCGCCAATGAAATTCCATGTCAAAACAGGCTTGAGTTAGGTTGTCCAAACAAAATGACCAGACAGGTTACATCAGATAGTGTGCCACATCAAATTTAAATTGTGAAGAAAATACATCTCTCCTCCTTTGGTCTCACACCGAAATTCAAGTCCCCCCACAGGTAATCCAATCCATCCACCCCTACACCCGCTCCATCAGTCCTAGCCAGGTCGGCCCATTCCTGCTTCCACTGAAGTCTGGTCCCTTCTGCTGCTGCTGCAGAGTCCCCTTCAGAAGCACAGCTCCTGCAGCACCTCAGAGCCGGAGAACTGCAGTTCTGCTCTCGCGTGTCACACACAGAACCAGAGTCCCGGCGAGCTAGCAGGTCGCACAAGAAAGCGCAGAGCACCTCGATATTTGGAACCAACCAAAGCCCAGGGACAAACGACTGCTGCACGCGCTTACGATCTAGGACTCATTCTCGTATGTGAGAGCGTGTTTCAAATAAAAACTATTTCTTGAAACAAAAACATTTAATAGTCAAAACTCATTGAGGTCATCAACCACAAACCATAGCAGAAACGTAGTGTAAATTGAGAACAGAGTGTAGACAGAAGAAAGGAGGCAAAAAAACAAAAGAACAACACAAAACACCAAGGCCGTCTGGTTTCAGCTGCTCCTGGGTGTCAGCCAATCTCCATCAGCGGACCGGAATCCGCTGGCTGCAAACCTAAAGCACAATCGGGAGAACGCGAGAGATTAATCCACAGGGGAAAATAAAAACCAAAACCCCAGACAAATCCAACCAGGCAGGAAGCCCCTCAGCGTCATCTAGCAAGTTCTTAACTGCCCAATAACGGCCTTTCCTCGGAACATTCTACGCCGGTCCCCCTCCGCTGCGCAAGAGCCTCGATTTTGTTTGTTCCTTTAACGACTTTCCAGTTTATTTCTCCGTAGTTATTCTACTGACAGTGGCCACAGGTTTCAACACACACCAAGTCAGGTCCAAATAAGCCTACTTTTCCTTAACTTCTACCCTGAAAACACGAACAGTGCCAGCCCCGCCCCCCGCGCCTCCGGGATCAGAGGCCGCCCTGGCGCCCCTCCGCCCTGCGTCCGCCCCGCCCC
>RJWH01010311.1:0-17407 GCA_004363575.1 Solenodon paradoxus
TCCGGTCACGTCCTCACGTCCTCACGTCCGGTCACGTCCACACGTCCGGTCACGTCCACACGTCCGGTCACGTCCTCACATCTGGACACGTCTACAGGCTCTTACACCTGAAATCACCGTTGGTTTGTGGACGTGGACGTGGCCGGACGCGGCTGTTCTCCCCCTGCTGGGGACGGTTTTAGTCCCTCGATGCTCAGGATTCGTGTCGGTGAGTCTCAGTCACTTCCAGGAGCGCCGGTTCGCCCCGTTTTGGGACAGGGTCCCTCCACAGCGGCTGCTGGCTCTTGGGCGTCTCCGGCCTTCGCGCTGCTTGTCCCGCTGGTCCTGTGGCCGCCCTGTGGACGGCGCTGTCCCCCTGCTCGCCCCAGGGCTGCTTCTTCCGCCGTCCCCGCTGCCCAGGGCCCCTCGGCGGCTCAGGGCACCTAACTCAGCCCTGACTCCCACGAGAGGCTCCACCTCCGCCTCCAGGCAGGGTCTGGGGCGCAGGCCCCAACGGCGCAGACGGAGGGTCAGGCCTGGCCAGACAGCACTGGCAGAGCTGCCTCCGTGGCCAGCGTCACAGCACTGGGACCCAGTAATGTCGTCTTCCGGGCCGGTGGCTTTCAGCTCTGCGCGAAGTGGCACCGCCTAGGAACGAAGATGTCAGACGTCTGGACTTACAGCCAGAGGCCCACCTGCAGCGATCACCTTAGCAAACTAATCTCTTCTCGTGGCATCGTTTCCTCTTTTGGAGGCTTTAAAACGCCGAGTCACAGCGAGGTTCCCCCGGCGTCTGCCCCGGCAGGGCTGGGTGCTTGCGTGTGAGCGCGCCTGCCAGGCGTCAGCCCTGGTGGAGACGGGCCTGGAGGGGCTCGCACGTGTCCCGGGCTTGTCCGTCCTCTGACGAGCCGAGCTGGGCAGGGTAGGCAGGGAGCACAGACACCTTGCACACCGTGTCTTCCCAGGGGCACGGGGCAGAGCGGAGGTCCCTGCAGTGCCGCGTGTCCCGACTCAACTGTCCCTGCGCCTCACCGACAGCTGGCCCTGTCACGGCCCCATGCTGTCCCCCCCACACTCCCAGCTCTGGACGGAGGGCTGAGGGCCAGGCAGCCTGGGCACATGGGACCTGGTGGCAGCCTTGGGTTTGAGCTCTTGCTCCACCTGCTGCCGGGTCCCTTTCCAGATCCCGCGTCTCATTTGTCAGCGGTGGTTGTGCTGCCGTCTCCGGCTGCCCGAGGGCACAACCCCTGAGGTGCCATCGCCCCAGGGACTCGCCTGCCCCCTGCTCTCCGGCCCCCAGGAGTGCAGGGAGCTGGCTGCGTGGAGCTCACCGCGTCTCGGCCCCCACGCCCGTCCATGACTCTGGAGCGAGAAGACAGGCCGCTGGCAGAGGCCTTCCCGGTCACAGCGGCTCCCAGCACCTGCGACGCACTCCTGCATGCCGGGACAGGCCCCCGACACCTGGAACCTTCTCCCCGGGCAGTTTCCTTCCCTCTGCCACACCATCCCCTTTCCGGCCCCTGTCCTGGGCTGCCCGGGGAGGTGTCTTCTTTGGACATGGCCAGAGCCAGTTCCGAAGCGGGTTTGTGTGGCCAGGAGGGGGGCTCTGGCGAGGGTCCTCGCCTGCTACCCCAGGGCCCGCTTGAGGGCGCCCCACTCTCCAGCCCCTCCTGGGACATGGGACAGTCTCTGTGTGGACTTCTCCCTCCCTGGACCCGCCCGCCCGCCAGCCACACGGCCCTCCCCCCACGGGGGTCTGCCGGCGCCCCCGCCTCTGCGTGTGCATCTGCTCCCAGACCAGGGCTGAACCCCGTCGGGTTCGGGTGCCAGTGAGCAGGGCAGCCCCACGGGTCTGCCAGGAGGGGCCAGAAAGCAGGGGCAGAGAGAGAGGAGAGAAAGCGAGGACAAGCGGCGTTGGGGGCTGTGAGGCTCCTGGCCCAGCTCGGGTTCTCCCCGCTGGGCTGTGGCCCCCACCAGCCCATGCCCCACCCCCGTCACGCTTTCTCATGTCCCAGGACAGGGTTTGGTGGCAGGAACTGAAGAAAGACACGAGGGACTTACGAGTGAGGTGAAACATGGGCATAAGAGGATTTTACCAGGTTTCTGGAAGCATTTTTTGAGAAGCAGCCACCACCAGGTCCCCGCAGAGGGGACAGCTTGTGGCCAGTCGCGCGCTGGCTCCAGAAAGGAGGCTCCTGCGGACCAGGAGCAGCCCTGGGCGCTGAGGCCCCTCGTGGCCACGTGCCTCTGACCGCGAGAGCGTCCACCACCGCCCGGGGCGGCAGGGGCGGTGGAGCAGCGGCTGTGCCGGGAGGAGGACTCCTTTCTCCTGGGCGCAGTAAAAATGGCCGCTCGCTCGTCCAGAGCAGAGCCGGCACTGAGCCCCAGGCTTTGTCTCACAGCAGCCGGCTGTTGCCAGAATGTTCCAGCCTGAGGGCGGCCGCCCGCCCATCACAGGCCCGTGGCGCCGCTGGCTGCCTGAAGCGGGCTTGCCGCCTGGGCCGCTCCTGATCCTGCAGGACACTCCAGGCCTTCCCGACAGGGCCAGGCACGTGCTCGGGCCGCTCCAGCTCTGGGGCCTGCCCGGCGAGGGCACCCTCGCCAGCTCGTCCCAGACGAGCCCGAAGCTGTGGGCTGGAGGTGCTTTCCTAACCCAGGAAAAAGCTGGTCAGGCGGTGTGGGCGGCAGCCCGGGCCCGGGGCAGCCGGCGGCGAGGACCCCGGGGGAGCTGGGCGCCCTCCCAGCCTGCGGGTGGGAGACAAGCCGGGGCAGGGCTGTTCCTGCCTCACACACACTCACGTGAGCGCAGACACCGTGCACACTCCTCACACGTGATCTCTCACACACAAACACGTGTGCGTGCACCCATTGGCACGTTCACACGCACTCACCCATGGCGTGGACACCCCCACGTACGCAGACACGGCAGCCCGTGTGCGCACACACACCTCAAACACGGGCAGACCCCCCAGCAGCCGCCCGGGAGCACCTCAGCCCCCGCTGGCTGCACTTGGGGCTCCCTGTGAGGGACCCAGGGTTCCTGGGGAGGGGACCTCCCTCTCCAGGCACGTGAAGCGACCAGGCCACACACACGTGGCAAAGCCCCCGGGCCCTCCCGCTGACACTGTGCCTGGGGGCTGCGTGCTGGCCGTGACCCTACGTCATCTGGAAAGTTGCCTGGAAGGTCCCCACCCCAGTCCCGCACCGGCTCGGACTCAGGACGAACTGAAAAGTCTCCTTCAAAGACCTGCCCGGCAGGCCGACACTGTCCAGCAGGGACCAAGTGCCTCAGGCCCTGGTGGCCGTGGGTGCTACACCCGAACCAGTGACAGGAGCCCCCTGTGTGATGACCTGGCTGGACCAAGGTGGGGGGAGCCCGGGGCTCACAGGCACCCACAGAGGCCACACGCCGGCTATTCTGTGCACAGATGTTGCTGGACTCATTCGCGGGCCCCTGGGACTCTCTCTGACACCGTAAGAATTTTCTGGAACCGTGAAGCCCAGGGACACTGTGCTGAACTGGAGGCCCTGCCAGGAGAGGGCATCCCTGTGGGCTGATGGGGGCCGGCACAGCCCGCCCCCACGTCCACGCCCGCCTGCCCCGTCAGCACCCCGGGCCGGGCACCCACGACCACAGCAGGGGGCCTCTGTGGGGACCCCACCCACCGGGGGAGCTCTGGGCAGGGCCGGCGTGGGCACGGGGCCTGCCCCCCGTGCACTTCCCCTGGCCCCAGGCGCCCCGGGCACCGCAGGCCCCGGCAGGCTCACTGGGCAGCGAGTGCGGATGCCACGAAGGGGTCCGAGCGCCCGGCCGCTTCCTGGGGAACAGTGTCTCGGAGTGTGTCACCTGCAGAGCTCACGGAATTATCTCTGATTACCGGAAACCGGCGAGCACTCACGCCCCGTGAAGTCGTCGCCCGCTCTGCTCCCCTCGAGGGCAGGCCCCGCCCCGCCCCGGGTTCGGGGTGCAGCCAGGGCCACGTGACCAAAGCCGAGCTCTTTCACGTGAAAGGCAGAAGCCTGGGAAACGTCAGTTCCCAGGACGAGCCGGGCGCCCACGATGCTCAGACGACTGACGCCTGTGGCTGCCCTGGTCCTGAGGCTGTACGGACGGGGGCGGTGGAAAGTGGGCCGCGCGAAGACTCGTCCCAAACACCCCTCGTGCCGTCGCTCGCCTGTGTCCCGGCACGAGACCCACGTGGGGGCAAGCTCAGCCATGAGTTTTCATAGCACAGCGCGCAGGTGCCCCGGACAAGGCCTCGTTCTGCGTTCCAGCGGCGCCGAGGACACCGCCACAGGCGGAACCAGCAGGAGCCCAGGAAAGCCCTGGGTTTGCTCTCCTCCCACCACGGCGGCCTCCCCCTCCCTCCTTCTGCAAGACCTGCCCCCGCTGACAGGCGGGCTGGAGGCTGTTGGCCGGCAGGTGGGACTGAGGTGGAATAGCAAACCTGGGGAGCAACGTAAAACATGTGGGGGACACTATTTCATTCCTAAAGATACGTTATTTTTGTTAACATGTAGTGAGTTTATTGTTTTTACATGAGTTAATAAATATTTTAAGCATAGTCTGTTTAATTTTTAGTAAGTTAATTTTCAAGTCATAACCCACCTGAGCAAGAACTCTGTCCTTCCTCAGTCGTTTTAGGAGACAACAGAAGTCCCACAGCTTGGGGACAGCGGCTCAACTGAACACACCACCCTCTGACCTGTCCCTCCCATTTGAGAGTAACAGGGGCTGGGCCCAGGAGACACCTACATTCATTCATTCACGTATTCATTCATTCATGTATTCACACATGCAGTACTCATTCATTATTTCACTCACGTATTCACACCTTCATTCATGTATTCACACTTTCATTCATGTATTCACACCTTCATTCATTCATGTAGTCACACCTTCATTCATTCATTCACACATGCAGTCACTCATTCATGACTTCATTCATGTATTCACACCTTCATTCATTCATGTAGTCACACATTCATTCATTCATTCACACATGCAGTCACTCATTCATGACTTCATTCATGTATTCACACCTTCATTCATTCATGTAGTCACACATTCATTCATGTAGTCATTCATTCACACACGCAGTCACTCATTCAGGCTTTCATTCATTCATTATTCATTCATTCACATGTGCCTTCTGCCAAGAGCCCTCTGGGCTGGGGCCAGCAGTTGACCTTTGACCTGGAGTCCACCAGCCCTGACTGATGGCTAAGGAGGCAGGCTAAGGTGAGCGAGGTGCGCGTGCCCCTGCCCCCCTGGCAGGAGGGACTTCCTGACTTAGGCCACAGTGTCATTAGCCCCCAACACACACGCGGTTGTGCGTCTTGCTGCAGGAAGAAAGTTTCGGAAACAATACTCTCATAAGCTTTGATTATATTAAAAACATTGCCAGGTGTGTATGCCCGGGTCAAGAGGCCCCTCACGGCCAGGTGGCACCCAGCATCGGTGCCCAAGCTTGGAGCACAGAACCATCGGTCAGAACCAGGTCCGGTCTGGAAGAGGGACAGGCAGCAGGGGGCAGGCCCATGCTGCGATGTCCAACAAGGTGGCTGTCCTCTGGGTCGGGCCCTGCCCCAGCCTGTTCCCAGGAGCCACAGTCTCCCTCAGTCTGCGTCAGTGACAGGGTGGCGGTGGCCATACCAGGAGGTCCGGCCCACCACACGCAGGTGCCACGGGCTGAGCGTGGGGCCGTGGAGGTCAGCCTGGGCCTGTTAGGTCTGGGATCCCCAGAAAGCATAGCCTGGACAGTCTCTGCTAGGCCCTGCGGGGCTGCGTCCAGGGCTGGAGGGGCAGGCGAGCGAGGCAGGGCCATCAGGTGGCCGCACTCCCAGCAACGGGGCGCTTGTCCGCGGGGCTGTCAGAGCAGCCACATCACGGGTCTCAGGTCCCCTGTCGCAGAGGCCAGGAGAGCTGCGGTGTGTCGGGCGGGCTCCTGCGGGCCCTGGCTCCCTCCAGCCGAGCCCTGTGCCTGGGTAAGTCGGGGCTCAGAGCGGCCGGGCGTCCAGCCTCAGGGCCTGTCCGGCCCCTGCAGTCCCGGCCGCGAGCTCGCAGCTGAACTGAGGGGCCAACTGTGTGGCGTGGGGACCGAGATGTCAGAAGGTGCCTCGTCCCTGCCCCAGGCGGGGCTCCTCCCTGGGCAGCTGCCACCAAGAGGCTGCAGCCGCCACACTCACGCCCACCTCTGGCCTGGCTCCTGGCTCTGGGCTTCAGCCTGTGGCCCCTTCAGCCACAGGGCCCGGCCCGGGGAGGGGTGAGGAGGGAATGGCCGGGCGCCTGCGCGGGGGCTGCTGGGGGGCCGGTCACATGGCCTGTGCGTGTGCTGGGACGGGGGGCCTGTCCGGGAACGCGGAGCGGCCACTCCCTGTCGGGAGGAAGGGAGCCCCTAATGGTCTGCGGGTCTGCGGGTCACATGTCAGTCACAGTGACAGCTCACCTGGTGGCCGAGGGACCGTCGCTGCGGTCAGGGGCCCCGCCGGCACCCCAGGCCAGGTCTGGGGCTGCTGGGATGGCGGCCGCGTCTGCTGCCTCTCCCGGCCATGCGCGCGCCAGAGCCAGCGTGTGTGCCGGCACCTGTTGGTGGACGCGTCCCCTCCCACGGGGACAGAGTTTTCCACGCCGGGTATGTGGTCGTGGGCTCATTCGTCAACAAAGGAGACTGGTCCTGGAAGACGCCTGCTCCAGCCATCACAGGCGGGTGCCCGTCATCCTCTACAAAGACCAGCGAGACACACCCGGGCCCCTCCTGTCACCTCCTCAGCCCCACAGCGGGGCTAGGGCAGCGCGGGGGCCGCGGCAGGTGGGCCTCACTGTAACCGCGGATCTTTCTTGCAGGCCTGCGGGTCTGGTGACGCGGGTCCCCTGCTGCTGGGTAAGCCCTGCCCCAAGCGCAGGTGGCGTCGGGGGAGGCGTCCAAGTCCAGTGGGCCCCGCCTCCCAGCCAGGTGGGGCTCAGTCCTCCCGGCTCTCTGCCGGCCCCTCCGCGGAGGCCAGCACCCCATGCGGGTCATCTCTGCTCTACACCCTCCCCCGCCCGCAGCCGCCTGGAGTTGGCTGATTCGGCAAAGGACAGGCAGAAACCAGCTGCCGTCCGCAGGGACACTCAGGCTGCCCTGTGGACTCTCTTTCCTGGAGGACCCGGCCCTCATGCCCTTGCCCACCAGTCATCCCTGACTTCTCGGCGATGCCGGGGTGCAGGCCCGGTCCCTGTCCCCCCACTTGGGACCCCGTTTGGTTTCCAGGGCACTGGCTGCGCTGGATGTTCGTGCTTCTCTGTTGGTTCACCGGCGGCCTGTCCACTGGAACAGAGCTGCCCGTGGGCGGCGTGTGGCCTGCTTGGCCCACAGCTCTTTCTCTGGCCTCGGGACCCTGGCACTCAGGGCCTGCTCAGGAGTGTGTGGAGGGCACACACGGCCACACGTGTCCACTGATGAGCTGGTCCCAGTGGCAGCCCAGTTCCTCGTCAGTGCGGCTCCTGGGCAGGTGTCCCTGCGGGCTCAGACCTGCGCGTGGGAGTGGACGCTGCCTGATTCCTGGCAAATGCCTCCGGCTCAGATTGCACGGCCCCCTTCGCTGGTCAGTTCTGGTTTTGATTTGTGGGTTTTACTTGACTTCAGATTAATTGAATCATTGCTTCAGGGGACACCTGGAAAACCCTGAGAGGCGCCGGCCAGCGTGGCCCGCCCCAGGCCACACGACCTGCTCTCGCCGCAGCCAGCGAGGTGACCCAAGCTGCCTGCCGAGAGCACCCAGACCATCCCTGCCCTTTCTGGGGCTGGAGCAGCCGGCTGCCGTTCCCGACACGGCAGGGACGCCCCATGAGGACATCCAGGTCTTGATGGTCACCTGTGGTCTGGCCCCTTTCTGGGACCATTCCCGGTACAGCAGGGAGAAGACATGTCCTGACACCCAAGCCCTGCTCCGCGGGCGCCTGCGGGTGTGGAGCCTGGAACCCTCTTGGGTCCCTCGGGGCTGAAGGCGGGCAGACGCCGTGCTCAGGGCCCAGGGCTCCGGACTCAGCGGCCTGGGTCCAGCAGCCCCTGTCCAGGCACCATGGGCTGCCTGAGTCTTTCCTGCATCTGGAAAGCAAGGCGTCTTGTGGCCGGAGCTGTGGGCTCAAGCACGGTAACGAGGGCCTGCTCCGTGGGGACGGGCGGCTCTGATGGGCCCTCTAAAGCCGACGAGGGTGGCTGGAGGGCCCTGGGGGAGGGAGGCCGCTGAGCGGGGCCGGCAGCGGGGATGGGCCGCACATGAGGCGGGTTGGGAAGAACCAACACAAGCAAAGAAAACAAACAAGAGGCCCGCAGACTGTGCTCTGGAATCTTCCCTCTTGGACGGCTTGGCGGAGAAGAGCCAGCCTGGGCTTCCAGGCCCACCCGCCGTCCCGGGAGCGCTTTCAAGTGGGGCCAGAGCTGGATTCCAGCGGGGAAGCCAGGCGCACCGACTCCAGGCCCGGCTGGTGCCCGCGGGCCGGAGACTGGAGACGGGCCTCCTGCTGGCTCAGTCCTGTGCCAGGAGCCAGAGACGCAGACCCAGAGCGGCCGCAGGACCCGGCCCTGTCTGCACCCAGTCATGCTGGGGTCTCCCAAGCAACTTCAGAGAAGCCAGAGCACGGGACCTTGGACCTGGCTCAGCCTGGGGGTCACGACGGGTGGGGAGAGACAGGCAGACAGAAACAGTGAGACAGAGACAGAAAGACTGTGAGACAGACAGACAGAGACAGACACAGACAGACACAGACAAGAGACAGAGAAACTGTGAGACAGAGACAGAAAGAAACAGACAGAGACACACAGAAACTGAGAGAGACAGAGAAAGACGCAAAGAGACACAGACACAGACAGAAATAGGGAGACAGAGAAACAGGGACAGACACGGAGACAGAGAGACTGTGAGACACAGACAGAAACAGATGAGACAGACAGAGACAGACACAGAGACAGAGAGACAGACAGCAGCTGGGCGATGCCTGTGGACTCCAAGTGCCCTCTGCCGGGGGTCCCTGCTGTCACCTGGGGGGCCTCCCCTGTGCACAGAGACCAGGAAAGATGGGAGGAGATCCCAGGAGAAACCACTCATTTCGGTTCTTGCTGTGTGAACCCTTCAGAGGGGCCCTGACCTCCAGCGACGACTCCCGCAGGGTTCCGCCCACCGTCCATGCTGCCCGGCCTGAGAGCCCGGCCCTGGCCCGAGAGCCCGGCCCTGGCCCCAGCGCGGTGCCCACGTCTCCGGAGTGACCCTTGGCCGAAGCCCCTTGGCCAAGGTGATGCCCCAAGGCTGTCCAGGGCAGAGGACAGTGGCTGTGGGGACGCCAAGTCCAAAACAACCACCTGGACAAGGGTTTGTCCGTTTAACCAAAGCTCTTCCACGCTGCAGCCGTTTCAGAGATGCAACAGGCTTTTGCTGTCTCTGCCGCTGCTGGTCCGCCTCCCCCTGGCTTCCTCCTCCTGCAGCTGTGGGTCCAGGCTGCTCTGATGTCCTCGCTCCTCAGGACGCAAGCATTGGGTCCCGACCGGGGATCTTCCTTCTTCTGACCGTTGATTCCCTGGGCCCCGGGCCGCCTTCCTGGCGTGTCTGGCTGGAGGCACCCGCGTGAAGTGCCCCTGGGCCCTGCAGGTGCGGCGCCCTGAACCCGCCCCGCAGCACCCCCGGGCCCTGCAGTCACACACGCTCGCGTCCCTCGTCAGCAGGGATGCTCTACAGCCGCCAGCGGCCACGCGGGTCGTGTGTCCAGGCAGAGTGTGTCCACCCTCAGGGCGCTGGGGCCGCGTAGGCGCGGCCCTCCCGTCCAGGGCGCCACTGAGCCTGGCCTGTCGGGGGAGCCCGCACGGCGTCCGGCATGGCCTGGGGCGCTCGGCGTCTGGTGCCGTCCTGAGTGCAGCCCATGAGCGGCGGGCGATGGTCAGTTTTCCAGCTGCCCTGTTCGATCTTAGATTCGATCTTGCAGTCGCCCCGTAGCGCTGAGTTGAGGCTGCTCCGTCTCTTGCCTCTCAGCTTCTGCACCCCGGGCCTGGGTTTCTGCAGAGCCGTCCGAGGACCCCCCAAAACGCCCTTGCTCCTTGGTCATCGGTTCACAGCTGGGCTGTGGACGCCCGACAGGCGAGACCCAACACTCCGGGCACTGAAGACCGTGACGTTGGCGACACGCACCCAGCAGGGGACGTGGGCCGCATCGCAGAGGCGGTCAGGATCCAGCTCCAGTCCGGTGTCGCCTTCCCCGCTGACCCGCCTCCGCACGCTCACCACCACGTGAGGGCCACGCTCGGCTGGACGCTGCCGTGTGGGCTGCAGAGCCGGGGGCAAACAGAACTGTGGGTGCCTCCAGGTAGGGACGGACCTGGCACGATCGGTCGTGCTCCCTCAGGGCCTAGGGCTCGGAAAGGTTTCCATGGGGCCCCTGCTGGCCGGAGGCAGGAAGGTGCCCAGGCCGTGGCCGCGACCCGTGCTGCTGAGCCGCTGGCGGACCCAGTTCCTGCAGGCAGCGGGCTCTCTGCTCCTCGTCACCCTGCCATTCCGTGTCCCCCCTCCACCGTCCCTCCACGTGAAGCTGGTCACATCATAACCACGGTGTAGAGCCCGTCACCGGATGGACAGAGGCCATGTCATCCAGAGGTGGGCGGTGACCCCTGTGGTGGGGACAGACACTCAGAAAGGCCCCAAGGACAGTGGTGTCAAGGGACTGGAGGACGGGTGGCCCTCAGGTAGGCTGGGCAGGTCTGCTGTGAGAGGCCACAGGATCAGAGGGACGGGCCAGCGTGTGGCAGGGCTGGGCTCCGGACGGAGGGGACGGGGACCAGGGCCCACCCTGCAGCCTCACCCAGGTCAGGGGGTGACCAGCAGGCAGGTGGCCCTGGAGTAGGCAGATGTGAGGGAAGGGCATCAGAATTGTGAAAGCAACTTGACAACAGGATCTGACGTCTGGATGCTGGTGCTGAGCCAGGGGCTGCAGCGCTGTCCCTGGGGACGTGGCCCTCCCACCTCCAGAAGAGACTCGGGAAAGGCCCCACGTCTCCCAGGCGCAGCGGCAGAAATGAGCACCTGACGCTGTGCTTCCCCAGGCTGCCTCTGACCCCTGACGCAGGCAGCTCCAGGGCAGCAGGGGACCCTGCAGCCGGACCAGCAGGGGACCCCGACAAGGAACCATGATGACGGGGGACAGTGGCTCACAGTGACAACAATGAGCAACCACCATGCCGGAGAAGCTCATGTCCGCAGGCGCACGGGAGCAGCAGCACCTGCTCTGCCGCCTGGAATGGCCGACGTGGCCCCACTGTCCGCCGGCAACTCGCACCCGGGGCTCCTGACGCCCGCGGAGCGTGGGTTTCTGGCCCCGGCCGGTGGCCCGCCCGGGGAAGGGCTTCTGCGCCTTCCTACGAAGGCGTCTCTCTTCACACAGCAGTTTGGCGCCTCTGATTCCAGAGTTTCAACTCGTTTGTACCCGAGAAGCGTGACGCACAGACTCGTAAAGATCACAGTGAAAAAATAGGTTTTGAGTTTCCTGAACCGGCAGCACTCAGATGTCTCTGCACGTCCCTCTGACGCGCGTGAAGCCAAAATTAATTTTTCTCAGCTTCCGACAGCAACCCCACCGCCGGCTGCCCACACGGGGGAGATTCTCTTCCAGCCAGAAGGCGGCAATGTCACTGGACCAGCACCACCTAAAGGCGTGCGGCTGAAATCCACGCAGAGAGAAGTGCACGCAGGCCGTGCTGCTGACCAGGTGCTTCCGTCCGGCTCTGGGGACGCTCACTATTTGCCAGCTTTTATATTACAACTGAGTGCAGTGTTTTTCTCCTTCCAAATAGACGTTCCATTTACGCCTGACCTGTGGGTGCAATCTCCCCTTTCTTGAGGGCCCCCAAGGGTGCAGTGGGCGTGGGTGCCGCGCCGGCGGGGTTCCCAGAGCCGGTGCCGGCGGCTGCCCCTGGGACCAGTCACAGACCAGGGTCAAGGCCAGGATGTGAGGCGCCGTGCGAGCCAAACGCGCTTCTGCCCGAAGCTCCCTGGCAGTCAGCCAACGGGCTGTCAGTGTCCCGGGAGCAGGTCCCCTGGCATGTCCACATTTGTGCACCAGGCAGGGCTCCTGTCCCAGAGGTGGGACACCCCTGTTCTCAGTGCCTGAGCAGCTTTCATTTTTCTCACGGACCTGTGCTTGCGCAGGGGCGGTGTGTCCAGCGGGGGCGCCGGAGCCGGCTCATCCCAGGACCCGGGCCGTCACGGCCTCTCCTGGTGCCCGGCATCCTCACCGCGCGCCCAAGGAAGGCCAGGCCGGGAGGGCACCGTCCTCTGAACGTCCTCTGAGTCTGACAATGGAAATGCTTCTGTCTCTGAAAACGTCACTTCCCTTCTTTTGAGAGTTTGCACAAATGCTCCCCGGCTGCGGGCACTCGCCCCGGCACTGGCCTCCCGCGACAGCCGGCTGTCCCCGTGTCCCTCAGGCCCCGCCGCCCTCTCCTTGGGCATGTTCTGTCCACTGCGCTCGGGTTTACTGAGTCTGCCCTACAGTGCCCAGGACAGCTTTCCATCGGGTACATATTTACTTTTGAGTCTGCATTTTCAGTCCTGGGTGTCTGACTCCTTCTCGCCCTGTGCCAACACCCCTGCACGCACCTGCCCTCATTAACGGTCACTCGTGGGCACGCCCTCTGCTCTGCAGCCCCCACGGGCTCACACCCGCAGGAAAGCTCCGGTGCCCCGGGCGCTCTGAGGAGGACTCAGGACACAGGGACACGGCATCTTGCCCCTCACAGAAAGCGCTGCCTGTCCCATGTGGCCAGGTGTGAGCCCCCGTCAGGCCGCGGCTAGGCCCTGCCTTCATGGAGGCTCCTGGCGCCATGTCCTGGCTCAGGGACGTGTGGGCAGGGTGAGGACGCGCCAAGGCGGTGACGGCCCACGGGCGGCAGAGTCAGACACCTAGTCAAAGGCCCGGGGCTCGGGACACTGGGGCAGCCAGAGTCCCGTGGCCACGCAGCTCAGGAGGCCCTGTTCCATCAAGGGCCGGGGGCTAGGTCACTCCTCAGTGGTGACCTGGTGGTGTGGCCGTGGAGGCCGAGGACCGGCCTGGCCACACAGCTGCAGAGAAGCTGCTGGCTGGGGTGGGGTGTCCTGGTCCCACTGGGCGTTCCAGGGACCTGGACCTGAGGGTCACTCTCGACGTGACTGGAGGTCCCAGAGGAGCAGGAGGCCCTGTTTGGGGCGGAACTGGGGCTGACCGCCCTGTCCAGGACGTGGGACCGTGGACTTGAGTCAGAGGCCTGCCTCCCGCCAGGTCTGAGTTAGCCGCAGGGACAGTCGCCTCCTCCCAGGGCCGTTCCCGTCTGTGCTGCGTGAGGCGCGGGTTCAGAGTCCTCCCCGACGGCCGTCACGTGCTCTCGCTCGTGTCTGGGGCTCCATGCTGCGGCCTCCTCGCAGGTGCCGAGTGACCAGGGTGACGGCCCAGAGCCCAGAGCAGACGGAGACGAGGATGTCGGGCAGCCGCCGCCAGAGGCCCCGAGCGATGCGGACGGCGAGGCCCTCTCTGCGCCGTCCCGGGAGCTTCCGTCCGCTCCTGGAAGCAGGGCAGTCGGCAGGGCACCAGTTAGTGTCATTGCAAACGCAGCGGACGTGACGCTGATTTCGGAAGGCCGCCGGGACGCAGGGGCCTGCAAGCAGCCGCGAGCGCCCTGGAGTCTCTCGTGCCCACCGGGACCCTTCCCGAGGCCCAGCCCCGGTGTCCGCGGCTGCAGGCGGCCGGCGAGGCCTGCGGGTGCTGGAAAAGCGCGTCCCGGGCCAGTGCCCAGGGCCTGGAGGGCCTGTGCCGTCTGCAGGGCTGTCCCGGGACGTCTCCGCAAGCCGGGCCCACACGCGTCACCAGGGCATCAGGCTCCACGAGGCAGCGCCAGGGCCATGGGCGGGGGGTGGGGGGCTCCGCGGAGCTTGGGAGCAGGACCCAAGTCACCTCCCCGCGTTTCTGCCGAAGCAACGGAGAATGTCTTCACCTGGAAAGTCCCTCCCACGAACCCCTGTGTGGCGGTCAGAGGTGGCCGTGTCCACAAGGTGGGCCCCGCCTCCAGCTGGAGCCGAGGAGCACTTGACGGCCGGGGGACCTGCTGGCTCCCACAGGCCCCTCATCCAGGGACGCTGTGGCTGGGCCACAGGAGACGAAGGGTCGGCCCCGCCAGTGAGCCTGCTGGGCGCGGCGGCCCTGCCTCCGGGGCCTCCTGCAGGGACCTGCCCCAAGTACAGAAGGGCCACTGGCCGGTCTCCCGGGCAGTGTCTCTGCTCAGGAGGCAGCCTGGTCTCTTCTTGGGCCCAGTCCCTCTGCAGAGCATCCTCTAGGGGTGACAGCACACCGGGCGGCTGGAGAGACAGCAGGACGTCTGGACACACATCAGCCTCAGCTGCCTCACTGGCCAAGCGGCCAAGTGCTGCAGACGCTGAAATGTGACCAGTGACAGGCACACGTGCTCTGTTGCTGTGGGAGACACGACACAGCTCCTTCCCGGGCGCGGGCGCGTGCTCAGCGCTGCGCCGTTGGGGGCTCCGCGTCTCCGCACCTTTGGTGACAGGCTCTGCCCCGGCCGTGGTGCCCGGCTCCCGGTGATGGGCCAGCGTGCGGTGGCAGAGCCTACAGGTGTTTTTTGGGACAGCAGGCAGCGGCAGCTGCCCTGGGACAGTCCACCATCCTGCCAGGCGCCTGTTGGCAGATCAGAGTGGTGATGGCGCTGCCACGGTGTGGCTCTGGGGCGCTGCCTGCAGGGAGCTGAGCCCCACGCCCGGCATCAGGCAGCTCCTTGTCTGGGCGTCGTGGGCGCCTGGGGCCTGAGGCTGCGGTGAGTCCACTGCAGGGATGTGCGGGGACCCTCGGACCTGGCACTCGGGGCCCTGCCATCCTCACTGGTCCCTCCATGGTCACCAGCCTATGATCGAGGGATCACGTGCTGCTCCAGGAGTGACGAGGATGAGCCCGAAAAGACTGCTGAGCCCACTCCCCTCCCAGAGGACAGGGTGGCTCAGCTCAGCCCGAGGCCCCGCGGGGTCCTGACCTCTGTCCACTGCGTCCGTCAGCCGAGCGAGGCTGACGCGGGCACAGGCGCGGGCGGGCGTGGCCCTCACCACTCACGGGGCCATTCTGTGCCCTCGCCCGGCATCCTTGGGGCCGGGGAGCCCCGGAGAGCACCTGGCCAAGACCTCGTCCTCACAGGACGGGCCACCTGCAGGGCGCGGCTGTCCAGAGAGTTTCCCTCCCGGGGGCGGCTGCGCCCCAGATCCCACAGAGCTCAGCGGCGCTGCGGGGAGGGACCGGCCGTTTCCCACTGCGCCGGTGACTGCGGTGCCGACTCGCGTGCCCGTCGCCCTGGCCCTCCGTGCGGGCAGAGGCAGAGGGGGCTGCGGGCAGCCGGGGTCTGGGACGCAGCTGGGCAGCGGGAGACGCCACGGCAGGCCGCTCGGCGGCCGCGAGAGGCTGGAGGAGGTTTGGGCGGGTCTCACACGGGAGCCTGCGCATGGCTTCACAGACGTGAATTTACCACAGTCGTGGCTGCAGGCGCACGGGTGACGTCGAAGGCACATGAGCTTACCTGGTGAAGTTTCAAGACTGCTCTGCAGGCGCCGAACTCGTGGGGAGGGACCCCCAGGTGGGACCAGCGTCTGCCTCTGCGCCCACCGCCCTCGGCCTGTTTCTCCCCCGTGAAGGAGGCAGGCTTTCCAGGTGGCCGGTCCCCGAGGCTCAGCTGCCAGGTGCTGCCCGGGGTGGGGCGCTCCCAGGACAGGTGGGGGCCCTCCCGTGGCCGCCCCTCCCGTGGTGGCAGAGATGACACCTCCCGAGCTGCAGCTGACCCCGCGGTCCGAGGCCGTGGCCCCGTCGTGTCTGCCCTTAGCGTCCTCTCCCCACCCTGCCTGGCTGTGTCTGCCGGCCGGTCCACAGGTCTCTTGACCTTGGAGCGCTGTGTGGAGACGCCCTGGGCCGGGAGCCCCGGGCGCAGCTCCAGAGCCGGGGAGAAGCTGCGAACAGGGCAGCAGCCGGTGGGACAGCAGAGCGAGGGGCCACAGCACGCGGCGCGTCCCACGCCGACCAGCCCCCGCCCCTCACAGCTCCAGGCGGCTCTCAGAGCCGGTGGCCCCTCCACGGCCGGTGTCTCCCAGGCCGGCTGTCCAGCCCCGAGGACACGGCGCCACCCAGAGGAGGGGTGGGATCTGAGCAGCTCCCACCTGAAGGGCCCTCTCAGGGAGACAAGGGCCCAGCAGTGACGGGGACCAAGAAGCCAGCTCCTCGGGCATGAGCCGGGGGACACGTGAGCGTCCAGGAGCCGGCGCCGCCCCCGCCCCGCCCCACGGCCCCCCAGGCGGTTTTCTTCCCGCCGCACGTTCTGCTTTGTCTTCACCACATGCCGTGCGGCCGGACCCCGCGTGAGCACAGATTGCGCCCCCAGGGCCGGGTGCACGGGCACCAGCAGCGCAGCCCCGTCCGCACGACGCCGTGGGCGACGCCCTCGGCGGCACGTGGCTTCTTCCCTTGTGCGCGCAGCCTTTCTCCGGAGCCGGGCCCGTTTCCTCCTGGGATTGCCAAGAATATGTCGCCCAGAGCATCTGCCTTTGCTGCCGCCGAGCTGCGTCCCAGCAGCGGGGGCTGCGGGACAGATGGGACCAGCCCCTTCGTGAAGCCGATGCAGAGCGTCTCAGGAGCACCTGCGTGTTCTGGCGGAGACGCCTGCTCCCAGAGGCTCGGCTGCGCCCTCCCCGGGCTGGGTTTACAAAACAAAACCCACGGTCTCGCAGCCGGGGAGGTGCCGCGTCTGCAGCGGCGAGGACGCAGCCTCACTACAGAGCTCGGGCTGCGGGAGGGGCGGCCGGGAGATCCGGGGCCGATGGCGATGGGGTCCTCTGGGGCTCAGCGCTCGGCCCTCCTCGAGTCTGCGGCCCTGAGGACCCCCGCCGGGGCTGGCAGCCTTGGAAGCCGGCACGTCCCGGGGAAGTGGGAGGGGTCTCGCATCCACACCTGCGGGCGGGCCCCAGGGAGGCCAGCGTGAGCTTTTCCCCGGAAAGTGACTCCGAACGCTTCAGCCAGTGCTGTCCGTGCACGCGCCTCCGAGGTAGACAAGAGCTACGAAGAGAGGCGCTCGGACGGCAGGACGGCTGCCCGGCTGGACCGACCGCACGTGTGTGGGGAACCCGAGGACAGAGGGCGTGTGCGAGTGTCTGCGGGCATCACTGTGACCGCAGCCGTCTCTCTGGTGCCTGTCGGCGTAGGAGGAGGGAAAACAGGGACACGCGGGGTCACCATCAGCAGCCTCTCTGTCAGCTCCGCACAAGTCCATTCTCGCTCCTGATGCCAGACTGAGTCCAACTGGCAGAAGTGTTACCAGGGACACCGGGCGAGGACAGAGCCGCGTGGACACCAGACGAGGACAGAGGAGCCGTGGGGACACCGGGCGAGGAC
>RJWH01010312.1:0-17366 GCA_004363575.1 Solenodon paradoxus
GAGAGAGAGAGAGAGAGAGAGAGAGAGAGAGAGAGAGAGAGAGAGAGAGAGAGAGAGAGAGAGACAGAGACAGAGACAGAGAGACAGAGACAGAGAGACAGAGACAGAGAGACACAGAGAGAGACAGAGAGAGAGACAGAGAGAGAGAGAAGACCAAGATAACAAACAGATGAAACATATAGGGGCAGAGACTGAGAAGAGACAAGCATGTAAGGAGAGGGTACAAGAGAGATGGTAACAGACATGAACAAGGGTGATAGAAACAGAGAGGTAAACAGAGAATCAATTAGAAAAAAAGGGCAAGAAGATCAACATAGAGAGGTGTGTGAGAGACAGAAACAGACAAAGAATGTCAGTGTTAGAGGAGGGAAGGTAAAGTCAGAGACTGGAATGGAAAGGTGGGAATAGGGAATATAGGTGGGGAACAGAGACATCAGTGCAGCAATGCAAATAGAAATATGAGGACTAGGAAACAGATAAGATAAATAGGGATGGAGTGATGGGGGCATATGGACAGATAGAAAAGAGACCAAGGAATCAAAGGAAATTGGAAGAGAACCATATGAGAGATAAATTCTGAAACACGGAAATTCAGAAACATATGAGGTAAAGCAATTTGGTTTGATATATTTAAGAATGGAGACACAGACCAATATGAGAACCACTAGTTCGAGGGGGCCGGGATAGAGACAAGACAAACCCCAGTGCAGGCAATTGAGAGACAGAATAGGAGAGACTGGAAAGAAAACCACCAGAGAAAGACAAGAGAAAGCAAAATAGAGACAGAGATAGGGAATCTCTGAGAGGTGGTTACAGAGAGGTAAACTGGGGTGTGGAGGGGGGGAAAATAAGAAAGAGAAATAGAGACAAAAGGACGAAGTCACTTCAATTGAACAAGTATTCTTGAGTGTCTCTGATAGATCAAGGCTGGCACTGGACTGTGTGGTAGCCATATAGACTATGAACTCAGAAAGGCAAGGCCCTGGTCTTTGTTGCTCACTATTGTATCCTATGCCCACATTCACATGGAGTGCTACCAGTTATTAAACATTAGGTACCAGGGACCACGCATACATTTGCACAGATTATGTCATCGAATCTTCACAACTCTGGTGTAGTAGGTATTAGTATCATAATCCCCAGTTTACAGATGGGAAGACAGAGTCAGAGTGATGAGTAACTGGACCAAGGTTGCACAGAGAAGCTCAGAGTGGAGCCCCAAGTGGACCAATGGTGATAGTTTATCCTATCAAGCTTAGGATGAATCCTGTTCTGTATACCCAGTGCAAAAATCAATTCCAGCCTGCCTGATTGTAAGGCCTACTTGTTTCACCACCATACCACACTACTCCAGACATGGTTTGCTGATGGACTGATGGAAGACTGCTGAGTAAGTATGTACTGACTCCTTACCCTCTAGAGCATCCTCCAGTATGGTGAAGGAGGCTGATCTTGCTAGCTCAGAGAAACCTGGAAAAGTCCTATCAGTAGCAAGAATAAAGATCTGGAGGAGAATCTTAGCCCAGGAAAATCAGAGAATGCTTCCTGGAGGAGGTAGTTCAGAGACCAGAGACAGATTTATGTAGAAATTAGTAAAGCTTCTGGGCCTTTTGCACAGCTCCTTTCCAAGGCCCTGGTTAATGAACAGTGTAAAATCAAAGAGTGCTGAAGGTTCGTCACTCTAGAAGAAAATTGAAATGCCCTGAAATCTTATAGTTCCTACATGAAAAAAACTACAGAGACCTCCCAAATTTGACAGCAGTCCTAAGAATGTGCATTATTATGAAGCTGAAACATTTCTAAATCAATATTTAAAAAACAAATTTCTATCAACTATGTTACTAAGAAAGTCTGACTTATATTTCTATTTTCTCTATAGAAAATGACTTTACCTCATGCTTAAGGACAAAATAGAAGCCATCAGACATCAGAGAATTGTTACAGGACCCTCATCTTCCCACCACTGAATCGCAAAACCTCCTAGTATGTGTTCATCTTGTCTGCTGCTACAATGGGGAGCTCAGGGACCTCTCCTATTCTCTGAGGTTCAGTGCCCTGATTCTAACTTCTCCTTTCCCTTACCTTAGTCCCTTTTTCTTCTGTACCTCCATACTCTCCATCTCTGCTGGATCATCCCAGCAGCAAACAAGTACACTGTAACCCCTCTACATGCAATTTCACTTTCCATGGTTTCAGTTACCTGTGCTCAATTGTGGTCCAAAAGTATTGCATACAATGACATATTTTGAGAGAGAGGGAGAGACCACATTCACATAACTTTCATTACAGTTTTATTATGCTCTTATTCTATTTTATCATTAGTTATTAGTTATCATTAGTTATCATTAGTTATTAATTTCTTGTGCCTAATTTACAGATTAAACTTTATCATAGACTATGTATGTATGAATGTATGTATAGGAAAAAACTTAGTACAGATCTTCCTCAACTTACCATAGATTCACAGCTCAATAAACCCACTGTAAATTGAAAATAGTGTAAGTTGAAAATGCATTTAATACACTTAACCTACCAAACATCATATCTTAGCCTTATCTTAAATATGCTCAGAATGCTTACAGTAGCCAACAGTTGGGCAAAATCACCTAACACAAAGCCTATTTTATAATACAGTGTTGAATAGCTCATGAAATTCATTGAATACTGTACTAAAAGTGAAAAAGATGGTCCTGATTAAAAAAATCCAAGTACAGTTTCTACCTAGTCTTTCACACCACAGTAAAATAGAAAAAAATGTATATTGAACCATCATAAGTCAGGCATCATCATGTATACAGGCTACTATATGCAGTTTCAGGCATTCGCTAGGGGTCTTGGAAATTATCCCCCAAGGATAAGAGGGGCTGCTATAGTCAATTATCTTCTACATTAAGTAAAAAAGTCATCCTCTCATCCTCCTGTCTCTCTGGGCTCTGTTCCCCTTCATAGTGAAGTTTCTCAAGGGAATTGCCTAGACACCTAATTCTGCTTCGGTGTTCTGTCTCCCCACCCCAGTTTCCATCCCCACTCCAGACCTCAGTGGGAGTTCTGTAACAATCTTCACTCCCAGAAGCATTCTATCCATTTATTCCTGTTTTTAAATTAATTTTATTTATTTTTCATAACATGCATTATTAAGTTTAGGATCTACATATCTGTACAGTTTGAATAAATAATTAAACAAATACCTGTGTACTCATCACTCATCTTCAAATGCAGATCATTTTGGAATGACAAGACCTGTATCACCCTCCCCAGTTACATCTCCTTCCCCTCCCTGAGGTAATCACTGTCTTGAACTCATTATTTCATTCCTTGCTTTGCTTAATTTTTATTATTTTTCAACTTTATATAAACATATTCTTTGTTGACTTTTTGGAATTAGCATTAGGTTCCCTAAATTTCGTGAATGAGGATACACATAGCTACAGTTCTGCCATCCGTCATGTAGATACATCTCAGTTTTATTCATCCCATGATCTTGTTTCTATTTCTTACTGTTACAAACAGGTTTGGGAGATTTAAAGTATCTAAAAAAGAGATACTATTTCACCATTTCCAGTTCATATAAGATACAAATTGAAACAAAAATCTCATGAAGTGTGTGGCTTCATGTAGCTGGGGCAGCTGAGACACTGGCTTAGACCATGTAAAAGCCCAAGGAGCTAGGTTTGCAAGCTGGGGCTGAGGTGAAAAGACAAAGGGAAGGAAGGGAGGGAAGAGCTATTCCTTCCTTTCTTAAAAATGATTCTCCCTGGCCTGCCCTGGTGGAGTAGCAGTTGGGTCAGTCTCCTCTGAAGGAAGAAGGGCCTGGTGGGGAGAGGGGGACACAACCGGTGTGAACAACTAAATAAAAATAAAATATGCCTCCTCCTCCTCTCTCTTACTGCCTGCCTCCCTGCCTCTTTGCCTTCTTTCTGGCCTGCACCTTTCCTTTAAAAAAAAATTTTCTCCCGCCTCTCCCTTCCTTCCTCTCTAAAAAAATGCATGAAGTTTACTTACCCTTTCTACATGATCCTATGATACAGTCAGATATTTTCTATTTTCTCAAATTGATTTCAGTACCTTGGCAGTTTGAGCAACATTTACAAGTACTGCTTCAATACCTTTCCTTTGCTCGTGGAGTAAAATACATTCTCCCTACCACGGCCTATGAAGCCCTCTATCATCTGACTCCTACCTACCTCATACCCCATCCCTCTTGACCTTATAGCTCACAATGCCCCCAACCACAGTGACCTTCCTGTAGTTCCCAAGTATCACCGTTTCCCTTTCCTTTTTCTCCCAGGACCTTCCCATTTACTATGTCTTCTGCCTGGAGCACTTTTGCTTCCACTCATCATCTGCTAACTTCCACCCCTTCATGTCTCAGCTTCAGTATCAAGCCTTGTCTGACTCTACAGGCTAATTTGCCCCCACCCATTATTCTCTTTCCTATCACACCATTTCTGTCTCTTTATAGCCTTATCATAATTTGGATTGTATACATTATACGTTGTTTACTTATGTGTTTACTAATGTGTTGCTAATTATTTGTTTACTTCACTTCTCTCCCGCCCCAGACAGTAAAATCTAAGGAATGGTTTGTTTACCACTGTTTTGCTTGTGTCTGTCTTAGTCTTACTCACTAGTGCATAACTAGTGCCTCACATGGTACCTAGACATATGTGCTCAAAGTATATTCATCAGATGATCTCAGATCTAAAGAACAAATAAAGTGGAATGGGAAGATGTGCAGGATTTCATACAGAAGCAACACCATATGCAAAGTCTCAGAGACTAGAGAGACTAAGGAATGGTGTACCAATTTCAGCTTTTACTTGAACAAAGAGTCTGGAAAGACTGGCAGTGGGTACATCAAGCTGGGCCCAGCTTAATCTTCCTGTTGAGGAAGGAAGGTTTCCTTTTGAGCCAATGGGGACTCCTTGAAGGATTTTAAATATGAGAATGATATGGTTTGATTTGTTTTTTCAAAAGGTCATACCATCGAAAGCATAGAGAATAGATTCCAGGGAATAGAGAAGATGTTACAGTATTGTAGGTTAGAAATGGCGTTGGCCTAGACAAGAGTAGTGGCAGTGGAAATGAAGAAACTACAAATAAATATGGGAGATATTCAGAAGGTAAAAAAGACAGAACTTAATTTCATGGGGTGGGGTAGAAGAGAAGTCAGTGTAGCTCATGTTTCTGCTTTGACTGGGATCATTCACGAAGGTTAAGTACAAAGAAGGGCAAACAGGTTGGGAGAAGGATCACTTAAGCTGGAGAAAGCTGAATGAACGGGTCAGGAGAAATATTCGGACTTGAAGTATTAGTTTGAGATCATCAGCGAAGACATGATAATTAAAGCCATGGGAGCAAATGCAATAATGGAACAAAAGAACATAGAGAAAGAAGCCAGGAGAAATCATGTCAAATCATTAAAGAGCATCAGCATTTAATAGATGACCAAAGAGAAGTCTGGAAAATAAAAAGATATTACCAGGGAAGAGTGTTGGTAAAAAGAAGAAGATTCAGAGTGCAATGTTATTAAAGTGGTTTAAGAGAGAGGGAGTGGTCACCAGTGCCAAATGCTATCAAGAAATAAAGTAGAATAACCTCTGAGAAGATTCTCTTGGATTTAGTGACACAGGCCATGGTCAAACTTGATGAGAGCAGTAACAGGCAATGTGGAAGCAGATTGAAATGGGTTGAAATATAAGTAGGAAGTGGGAAGACGAAGACAGTTGAGTGTGGGCGACTTTTTTGAGACATTTATAGACAGAAGAGGGAGGTGGAGAGGGAGAAATTTTTGTAATTATTTATTTGTTTTTAGATGGAAGAGATGTGAGTGTGCTTAGATGCTGATGGGAATGGGCAAGGGACAAAGGAGGTTTGCTAGCAAGAAGTCGAGAACTTCCTATTGCTGACTATCGTTTACCCTGTCTAAATAGGAGGCTGAGTATCTGCTGAGGGTTAGGAGGCAGGAGGAGAAGCTGGAGGTTTGAGAAGAAAGAAGGTTGGAACAGCTGCTGTGGAGAACGGGAGAGAGCTGTGCAGGGACTCTGTAGAGTTGAGAGGGTCAGCACTTCGGGCCTGGCAGAAGCTGGGAGGTTGAATAGTTTTCTCCAGTAGTGTTTAGCTGTCTGGGAGCAGACATGGAATAGACAGACAGTTGGACTGATCCAAGGTCGGGATGTCGCCAGGCGGATGTGACAATCCTGAGAACTGAGGTCTGGTGGTGGGGTCTGGTCTGAGGAGAGTGAAGAGTATCAAAGACGAGTCAAGTCTTCTTTGAGCCAAGCCCTAGGGAAACACTGGAACTTGTATAAAGGCTTCTCAACAGTCAGCGAAGACCTGAGAAAGGACAGAAAGGCAATTTGGGCTCCAGGTCGGGGGTGGTGCGGGGGGAGCGTTTGAGCCCTGAGACTTGCCTGTGTGGGACCAAAAACGAATGAGGAAGGAAAGCTTCGAGGGAATTTTTAAGGGGAGCAGCAGGACCTTAAGGGTCTTCTCTGCCAGAAACGAGGCAGCCCGGGTGAGGGGGCGTGGCTAGTCGCAAATCCCGGGCGAAGGGGCGGGACCGGGTAATTGGGTCCCAGCGCCGCTTTGGCTGCGGCAGCCACAGCTGAGGCTCCCGCCTCCCCACCCCCCTTCCTGGGGCTCCTTCCCGCCCGCCGCTGCGAAGACCCAGGCCACGGTTTGGGAGGACGGCGAAGCCGGACCCAAGCTGTTCCTCGGCCCCGACGACCGAAGCATCGTCCGGAGGGAATGGCTGAGGGCTAGCCCCGCAGTCCGAGCGCGCAGCGCACACGCGCTCCCCCCGCCCCCGCCATCGGCGTCCCCTCCTCCCTCCCCTCGTCTGCCTTCCCCTCCTCTCCGCCCCCCAGCCTCCGCTGCGGCGGGAGGAAGAACCCTTTCCGACTGGCCAGAAGAGCCCTGATCGATTCCCATTTGGGGAGAAAGAAGAGACCCCGTACTCTGAACAAACCGATCGCTCGCCCCGGGGCCACGGAAGTGGTTCGCCGCCAACCGGAGAGCCTGCGCGGAGCGCAGCCCCCCGACCCTCACCCATCCGCCGCCGCATAGCCAGCGCTCCCCTGCGGGCCCCCGGCCTCGCGGAGCCCACTCCCTGCGCGGGGCCCGGGCTGGCGATGTCTGGCACAGCAGCGGCGGTGGCCGCGGCTGCTGCTGGTACTGCCACCGCTGCCACGGCTGCTGGCCCGGGCCCGGGCTGGGGGCTCCAGGCTCCGCAGTGGGGTTGAGCCCGCAGCCCCGCCCCCCGAGCCCGAGGCCGCTGCTCCGCCGGGCGCCGGGCCTCCTCCGCCCGCGCCTCCGCCCCAGGAGCTGGAGCCAGGCGGGGAGTCCGGGCCCCGCTCCCAGGCCCGGGCCATGCATGGCCACCGTGCCCCGGGGGGCGCTGGGCCTTCGGAGCCCGACCACCCGGCCGCGAACTCCCCTGGCTCCGCGCCACCGGCCTGTGCCGACTCGGACCCTGGAGCCTCAGAGTCCGGACTGCCGGTGTCCCGGAGCACAACCTCGGCTACCGGAGGCCCCCTGGATTCCCAGTTTCCCGGACCCTCGGACGCCAGCTCGGGCACCGCTCCAGGCCTCCGGGTCTTGCCCTGCGGCCCCAGTCCACAGCACCACCGGACCCTGCGCTTCTCCTACCACCTGGAGGGCTTGCAGCCTCGGCTCGGTGAGTGATCAAGAGCATAGGAGCCCGGGCCCGGGCCTGGGATTGGGAGCGGGTTCTTGATCTTGGGCCCTCTAAACCCCACCTCACCCTGGCCCTTCGGGTCTCCTCCACCCCCACCCCGGTCCCTTGCTCTTCGGCCTTCCGTCCAGTTCTTTCAACCTCTGTTCCCTCTCACAGTATCCCCTCAACCTCCTCAACAGCCCCCTTTCTCTTCTATTTGCTGAGGCTGAGGGAGAGGGAGCACTCCAAGAAAAAGGGGCAGGATTGCAAGGCAGCTAGAATTGGTTGGGAAAGCTGGAGTTTGAGGGTAATAGAAGAAAAGAAGGGTAATAGGAGAAAAGAAGGAGGCTCCCATTTTCCAAGTGCCTACCTTGAGTCAGGCACTGGGCTGGGTGCTTTTACATGGGTTTTCATTTCATCTTCAGGATCCTCCTGTGAAGTAGGTAGCCCTGTTTTGTAGGGGAGGAGACTGAGCCTAAGACAAGTTAAGTAACTTGCCCTAGGTCACACAGCTAGCCTGGAACCAAGATTCAAAACCAGATCTATTTGAGTCCAAAGTCTTTGGTCTTTCTGCTTCCCCCAACTGAGACTGGAGACCATGAAAGTAATGCCAGGCCTTCTGCTTATGTGACTTTTCCCTGTAGTGTTCAGTACTTCTGGAGTATGGGTGGGAAAAAAAAGAGGGTGGATTGATCCACCGTTGGGGTTTTGCCAGGTGTGTGTGGCAGGAAGATAAGGGAAAGAGGGAGTAGAAGGTACTGATGAGAAAGGTGGAAGAGGTGGGCCTTGGGGCTCCAGTTGGAGAGAAGGGCTGGTAGGTAGGGAGATGGTAGAAAGGTGGCAAGTGGTCAGAAGCCAGTTGCAGTAGAGCTGGAGAGCTACAGAGTTCCATGGCTGTTTGTGAGGAGATATCAGGATGCTTTGACTTGGATGTGTAGAAATGGAGGAGCTCCATGTCAGACTGGAGCCACAGACCACTGCCTGGAGAGGCCTCTGTGCTGTACAGAGCTGAGTACCTGCCCTCGGGACATACCCATGTGGACCTGAGCCCAGGTGCCACAGAGGAAGAGCAGTGCATGTCTGCTGCTCTACCTTCCACTGGACAGGACTGATGGAGCTGTTGAGCCTCTGGGGGCCCTCCGGACTCATACCCCAAATTTTACAGGTGTTTGGGACTATGTCTCAGCACCAGGTAGCAGTAGTGACCCACAAAGCATGGGCAGTTGTGCTCCTTCCTGTCTGTATGACCTTGGGCTAGTCATGGGACCTCTGAGAGTTTTCAGGGGCTCCCTGGGGGGGCTGGAGGTATCCAGTGGACAGCAGGCATTTAATACCCTGCCATGCATCCTGCTCCTGCTGATTTTCCCAAGTTCCCTGAGAGATGATGTGTGGAGCAGGCTACTCACTCACTTTACTGCAGTACCTTCAGGTCTCAAAACTCGCAACAAGCACTCCTGCCTCAGGGCCTTTGCATTCGATTTTGCCTCCCCCTGGCAACTCTTCCCTCTGCTCTCCACCTGACTTGCTCCTCATCTTTCAGGTCTCAGCTCAGGTATCACCTCCAAGACACTTTCCCTGACCACTTTAGGTAGGGCCACTTGGGAGTGTCCATTGCAGTTGCCAGCACCCTTCCATCCTGGCACGTAGTACAGGGTGCCGTTATCTTACTGTAGATGTCTCCTTGTTTAATGCCTAGCTTCCTCCACTAGAATGTGACTTCTGTGAGGATCAGGACATTGTTTTTGTTTTGCTCATCGTTGTATCCCCAGGGACAAGAACAGTGCTTGGCACACAGTAGGTGTTCCAGAAACCCTTGTTGAACAAATTCCTGAACAGATACTAAGGTAGCACTTAGTAGACTCTAGTAGACTATCGTCTAGGTGAAGGACAACTGAATTCCTGCCCTCTAGATACTCTCAGCCTGGGAGTCAGTAGCTGGGCAGCTCCTAGACCCCTGATCTCTGGCCTCTAATCAGTACATGGTGGTGATTCTGAGTTGCCTTCCCACTCTACAATCCTTCCAAATTACATTCCAAATTATAAATCACAGTGCCCTTTCTGAACCACTCCCCTCCTCCCCCCAAAATCAACACGAAGTTCCCAGGATCCTTTACCCAATGAAGACTGTCTTTTTTTCACGTCCAAGATGAATATTGGGAATAAGGGTGTCAGGGGCTTTCCATCCAACCGTTTCTAACTGTGTGACCTTGGGTGAGTGATTTTCTTTCTCTGAGTCTAAATTTCCTCATCTAGAGAGTGTCCTGAGGTATCTCTGAGATAGTGGTTGCCAAACCTGCAGAATGAAAAAAAAATTTTAAATAAGAGGCAAACCATTGAAGAGGAGGCGGAGGAATTACTCAGGTTCTGGCAAGGCAGACGCTGGGCTGTGTGATTCACAGCAGCATGGGGTATGAGAGGCCCACCTTCCCCCACTGCCTAGCCAGCCTAGGGGTAGGCACAAGTGACTTGCTTCTTTCTCCACAAGACTTGCCTATAATTGGCTTGAAAAGGGCAGGGTTGGTGGTTGTAGGGTGTGTGTGTGGAGGGGTTGGTGGGGGAAAGGAAGTCCTGAGCTTCAATTAAAGGGTTGAAACATTTTAGTCCACATGTTAAGATTTCCATGTGCCTCTGACTTTCTCCCTCAGACTGCTGAGGCCTTTATTGAATCACCATCCTTAGGGCCCAGTGGCCCATAGGGTAGGGGGAACTGAGGCTGGTTTAGGGAGGAATGGAGTGATAAGGCTGACAGGCAGGGGAATGATGCATTCAGATGTGGTATTTGAGAGATCCCTATAGTTGTATGTGTGCAAGAGTGTGAGCAGGGAGATGGGTGGGTGGGGGTTAGAGTTATCTCAGCAAGTGTTGATGGTAATTTGGGTTAGAGCCATGGCAGGCGAGGAGGGTAAGCTCTGAGAAATATTTAGTTGCTAACATGGACAGGCCTTTGATGTAGAGACTGTGGAAGAGGGGAGAGTGGTAAAGTCCAGAAAGAATGTGGGTTGTTTCTGAAACCAGCTACAGGACCTGGTGGATGGTAGCAGGACTGTCTACATGTAAGAGAAGGAGCAGGTTTGGGGGAAGATAGTTGAGTTTAAGGGGTGTTGTATCTGAGAGGCCTGGGAGGGCATGCAGATGGAAAATGCAGAAGGCATTTGGATATAGGATTGGAAAGTCCGAAGGAGTGGTCTGGGTCTGAGATGTTCTGGGCTTTTCACCAATGTGTGCCACGGACCACTCAGTGACTCGTGGGGAGAGTGGGGAGAGCATGGTTTGGGGGCTGGTACCATCCTTGAAGAGAAGACAGTGAGGTCAGCAGAGTCAGATCTTTGGGTAGATGGTTCTTTAGTTGCCTAAACTTTGCCTTAGAAATGCTTTTGGAAGCAATTGTTAAAGCATATGTGCATGAAACTGAGCTCCTGTTTTAAATCTACGGGGTAATGGCTGTTGCAAACAATTGAGGAGTACTTCTGAAAAGCAAATCAAACATAAGTAAATTCCTGTGGCTCCCTCCATGTTCTCCCTGCTAATGGCATCCTGAGCAGACATGAAAGGAGGTTGCTCATGGAAAGGAGAAGGGGCTTGCAATAGGAGGGAGAGGTGGGCTCTGCTGGGGACTTTTGGAGAAATGCAGTCTGAGATTCCAAGGGGTTGTCTGGGAAAAGACTCAGATTTGGTACCTAGTCAGGTGAGGTCTTTGAAACAACCACCACAAAATGTCAAGACTGGGTATCTAGGAAAGGAATTTCCTCAGACAGGACTTTCAGTTTTCAATTGAAGTTTTCGAGTTGTAGATGGTTGGCACCCCCATTCCACATCCTTTTAGATGCCTCCCTTCTAGGACTGCCTGCTCCCTCAAGGTGAGTGGCAGGTAACAGTGCCCCAGATAGGCCCAAGCTGTGGCTTTCTGGGTGCCAGTTAGCTATATGCCTTAGGCATATGTGGAGCTGGCCAGATGCTGGCTGGGTGGGTGGGAATAGGACGTGTTTGGGATGGGGGTGGACATTGACCAGCACCACCAATAACTTCCCTCCTCTGGAGAGAGCAGATATCCTTGGAGCAGTGCATTCAGCAACCCCGGGGTTCAATACCCAGTTCCTTGGACCTGGAAGGCATTACACCTCCAGAAGTTGCCTCAAAAAAAAAATAAAAAACCACACATACACATATGTGCGCAGCACGCGCGTGCACACACACGTACGCGCGCAGCTGGCTACAAACTGAAGGGCAGCAGCCTAAGGAGCCTCAGCACTCTGGGCTCTGCCATTCATTCCCCATGTCCCCAGGCTGCCCTTCCCTTCTCAGGGCCTTAGTTTCCCTATTTGTAACATAGAGGACCTGGTCTTTGCATTTGCCTGGCACCTAATAGGGGTCAAGAAATGCTTGGTGAGCAGATAATGGAGGCTAAAAGGAGGAAGGAGGGCATTTCTTTATGTAGCAGCTGTTCATTGAGTACTTACATGTGCTTGGCCCTTTGCAAGTTGGGAAACAGGGCAAGCATGGTCCCAGCCCTTGTGGAGCTCCTTTCTAGCTGGCAGAGCATAATTCCAGACATAGAGGCTGCATGAACATATGCGGAGGGTGTGGGCAGGGAGAAAAGGACACTTGATTTGAGAACCGAAGGATAAGTAGGACCCCAGAGGTAGGGAGAGGCGGAAAAGCTGTTCAGGCCACTTTGCAGGCCATGGGAATGACATGTGCCAAGGCCCCAGGCGGAAGCCAGCACTTTCGAGGAACAGACAAGAGGCCATTGTAACTGGAAGGTGGGGGCAGGGAAGTGTTTACTAGCTGGGCTTTACTGTCCCCTGCTCAGGGGTTTTCAGTTCACCCCGAAGGTAAGGGGAGCCCTTCCCAGGGCTGCAGGCATTGAAGGGGATTATGCTTTCTGGAAACCAGCTGTGGTGTGGAGAATGCCCTGTAAAAGGCTCTGAGGACTGAAGGGAAACCAGTTAGGAGGCTGGAATGGGGACTGAGGGCAAGTATATGAATTCTAGGCCTATTAAAAAGTTGATCCTATAGGATTTGGGGTCTGGTTGGATGTGTCTGTGTGTGGGCAAGAGAAGAAAGAATGTAGAGAAATAGCAGTCTAGTCTAGGTTTGGGGAACTGCGTGGATGGAGGTGCTGGGATGAGGAAGGTCAGAAACACTGATTAGAGGCTGGGGTAGGGCTATGCTGTAGAATGCATTGAATCTGAGGGGCCTGAAGACTGAGTGTCTAGGTGGCAGTGCCCAATAGACAGCCGCTGGGCCCCAGAGAAGGGGCAGCAGGGTGAGGGGCACAGGTGTGAGCTGGCTGGGGGCCTGTAGCCCTCTGTCGTGCATCCCCATGGCCCCTGCAGAGAAGGGGTTAAGTCACTGAGGAAAGTGCTTGTAGAAAATGGGAAAGGCAGAAAACGGGAAAGGCGGGACTGGTGGTTGGCCTTATGGAGCTGTGGCTGGCATAGAAGCTCTTCCGCCTGGGCCTGCTAGGCCCGCCCTGCTACTGCCGCCCATGCCACCGCCTTCACCTTCCCTGCTCCCCCTCCAGGCTCCCCTAGGCTGGGCCTCACTGCCTAATGCATTCCAGGTGTAGACACGGCCCCTCCCCCACCCTGGGGCAGGAGGGAGGGGTGGGGGCAGGGAAAGTGTAGGTCTCTCACAGCCTATCTTTTAGGGGCTGGAGTCTCCAGTTCTCACTGACTGCTTCTGTTTCTAGAGAATCCCTTCAGGGATCTCTGTTTAGGCTCTTGTCTCTGGCCGGGTCAGGCAATGGTGAGAGCCTTCCAGAGCCAACTCTGCCACTTTCTAGTGCCGGAGGACCTTGGACAAGTCACCACACTCTGTACCTCAGTTTTCTCATGTATAAAATGTAGTTAGCATTCCTCCCTCCCAGCATTGTTGTGAGGAACCAGAGGTGAAGCCCACAGCACTTGGCATGACATATCGTAGCCCAGTTCAACAAATGGCCCAAGCCTGCCCTGTTTGTCCCTGCCCCTCTGCCCCTCTGCCCCTCTGCACTTGTCCCTCTGCTCTTCCAACTGACTCCATCCCTTTTCTGTTGCCCTCTCTAGCATTTCTCCAGTCGGTAGTTTTCCTGTCTCTCACGCTTTGTCTTTGTCCAAGTCTCTTTCTCTGCCTATTCCCCTCAGAACCCCTCTATCTCCAACTCTCAATTTTGACCTGGCCTCTGGTTGTGGGGAGGGGACATAGGTGTGTGTTGGGGTCCCTGGGGTTGCAGCAAGGGTTAACAGGACCATCTCCTAGTGGCATTGTCTTCACAGGAAGGGAAATGCCAGCCAACACCGCCCTCCATGCTCCCAGTTGCAGTTCCATTCCCTTCCCTTCCTGTCTTCTGAAGTACCTGGCACCTGGGGTAGGGGAGCCACTGCCCCTATCCTTCTCTAGCCTCAGGTCCAGAGACATAGGGAGGAGGTGGCCAGGCCCTCAAGGCAATCAGGAGACAGGAAGAGGGATGGGCTGTCTGTGCTCTCATGTGGCTGTTTGGTTTGTGTGTGTCTGTTCACATGGCCTTGTGCCTTACTGTCTGGCTGTCTTTGTCCCCTTGTATGTCTTAATGTTCTTGTTTCTATATGTCCTTGTGTATGAGTTTATATAACCGTACGTGTCTGTATGTGTCTTTGGGTCTGTATATGATGTACATTCCTCTATGCCTGGTTATCTGTCACCCTTGTTCCATCTAACCCCTGGGGGTTTCTAAATGCTTTTGTGTGCAATCTCTGTAGATAGATCTTGTGTGTTTCTGTGAGTCTGTGTATGTCTCCATCTGTCTGTCTCTTTATGCTTCCTCTGGTTGTGTATCTTGATGAAGCTGGTTGATGTGGGGGGTGGGGAGAGGGTAACCTCCTTGCCTTTGACCTTTCCTATCCCATCCTGCTGCTCTGGAACCTTTTTGCAAACCCAGGACTCTGTCCTGTACTTCACCTCCCCACACCTAGTATCCACACCTTTGTTCCCTTTTCTTCCCTTGCCTGCAGGACCATCCCCAGTCCATCTATCTGTACTTGAAAAAGCACACCTTGTCTTGAACTGCTGAGCTCAAAACCCCCTCCTTTAGAGAGTCCTAGTCTCTACTCCCTCTAAATGTGATTTCTTTCCAACACAGCAAACAATGACTGAGGATGTGCTCTGGGACCCTGGACACAGACACACTTGGGATTCAGTCCCAGTTCAACCACTTCTAGCTTTGTGTCCTCAGGCAAGTTATTTGGCTTCTCTGTACCTCAGTCTCCTTGTCTGTAAAATGGAGTTAATAATGCACAGGGTGGTTAGTAGGATGCGATACAGGAAAGCAGCAACACATTGCCTGGCCAGAGTAGGTGCTCAACATATAGCTGAATCCCCGTACCTTATATCCTCCACTAAAAAGTGAGTTCCAGAGTGTTCGGAAAGTTCTTGCAATCTCCCACTCTCTTCTCTAGGCATCCTACACAAGGATGAATGTGAACTGGACCAGACAAACAAAAAGCAGATTCCAGTTCAGGGAACTTTCGACAAATATTGCACGAGCCAGCTCCCTGATCCTTCTCAGGCTTGGAGGAGACTGGGCCCATCTAGAGGGTGGAAAAGGGATCTCTAAAGCTGCTACCCAAGAGCCAGAACATGTCAGAGAGTGGAGGTGGAAAGGCCTCGAGGACATTTTAACTCAGATATTGTGAAATGCTGGCCCATAAAGAGAATTTAACTCCAAAGTTTCACTTGACCTACTCATAGTTTTTCAAATTAGGGGATTTTTACATGAATGTCTGGATTTCTGATTCTCTCAGAATATTGGAAGAGCTGAAAATATAGGGCCCCCGTTATAGCAGGGTAACAATTAGATGAAGGAGAGAAGCTGCTGTCCCTACTTTTGGTGGGTGAGGCATGTGTTCTCTAGTTTACCCCAGTCCTCACCATTCCCTATTGTGTTGTACTATCCTGTTTTACCGAAAGGTTCTCACTTTATACAAAGTTCCATATTTACAGAGTGGCCTCACTTTACACAAAAGAGTTCTTCCGTTTTACAGAAAAGCCTTCTATTTTGACAGAGTCCTTCATTTATAGACAGGTAAATGGATCATAGGATCTCTGCAGAGGTCATAAAAGGATCTCTATAGAACTCTCTTCACTTTACAGAATGTCCTGTCACTTTGAAGAAGGCAACTCCATTTTGTATAAACGTCTCCCCTTTACAGAAAGGGCTTACTTTTTATCAGAGAGCTCTATTTTATAGAGCTGCTACATTTTGCAGGGAGGCACATTCTATAGAATGCGCCTTTCTTGCTGAAATAGCTGCCATTTCCCAAAAGTGCCTTCAACATACAGAAGGTGCTTCTATTTTTCTACAGGTTCCTTCATTCAGAAGGAACTTTAGGGAAAGAAGTGTCCAGTTACCTGCAGGATTCCTGTAGACAATCCCCCCTATACTTCTCACACTGCCTGGAGCTCTGTGATTGAACTGTCAGGGACAACATCTGCCAAACCAAGCAAATCCTCGGTGTACTCTGGCCACAAAGGTGGAATAGGGCAGCTGGGTTGGACCTCATCTTCAAAGGACAGGTGGGAAGAAGTGAGGCCAATAACTTATCCATCCCCTGCTTTTTTTCTCAAACTGAGCAACCCCCTTCCTCCCAGGGAGCTAGCTTCTCAAAAGGTTCTTTGTTTTTTTGCTGTGGTTCTTTCTTCTTCACTCCCTCTGTTTCTTTTTTTACCCACCCCCCACCTTTGAGAATTCCAGATGTCCTTGGGCCCTACCTCTCAGCCAGAAAAGACTGAGATTTGGGGGCTATAGGGAGAAGCTGCATTGGGGGTCAGGAAATCCGAGTGCTGAGGTCAACTTCTGCCCACACTAGCATCTCACCAGTTCCTCAGAACGAGTACCAGCAATGTTCTCCCCCATGTTGCTGATGGGAAATTGAGGTCCAGAACTGTGAAGCAACATCCCAGGTCACCAGAGAGTTAATGGTCCAGTCTGGGGCTCTATTAGCTGTCTTGAACCTAAGCCAAGGCTACAGCTGAGAGAAAGGGAAGAGGGAAAGCTGAGAGCTGAAATTCCCAGAAAGAGTTGCAGGAGAAGCAGGGTCCAGTGCCAGTGGGAATAGGCAAACAGAAGGGTCCTCATCCTCAAACTCAGCTAGAGGGTTGGCCTGCTCTGCCAGTCAGTCCGGAGACATATGCTCAGGGCGGCTGCCAAGCAGGAGCAGGTAGCAACCAAAGACCATCTTTCCAGTGATAACAATAAGTTGTCATGGGAAAATTTCTTGACACTTATTTGACAGTTTCGTGTGGTTTATATATTGAATTTCATTTGAATGGGGGACTGGGCCCATTGTCTTTTCTCTGCCACGCCGCCTCCAGCAGGAATCCTGCGCTGATATGAGGAACTGTTGGAGCATGGGGCTGGATTCTGTGTCCATCTCTGGCTGGGTTTGCTTGTCTTTGTCAGTGTGTTGACAGCTTTGTGTTGGGCCACAGCCCGCAGCCTGTGGGTAGCCGTATGTGTGTGTGTGCTGATTGTGTCTTTGGGATGCGTGGTTCTCTTGGTTTTCTACGTTTAATCTACATTGTTCTGTGGGTGTGAGGCCCCATGCTTGCTCGCTTCATTGTCTTGTGGACTCCTTAAAACCGAGGAGCTCTGATTATTACCCAGTTCTCCAGACAAGGAAACCAAGTCTCAGATAGGAGAGGCTCGCCCAGGGCCACACAGCTAATAAAT
>RJWH01010313.1:0-17350 GCA_004363575.1 Solenodon paradoxus
CGCACGCACGCTCGCACCCACGCACGCACGCGCGCACCACACGCACGCACACGCCCCCTGAAGCCAGATGGCAGGGCGCCTTCTGCACTGGACCTTGAAGGCGAAGCCCGTTGGTCCGGGTCCTGCCCTCCCACAGCCCTGAGGGCCGGTCCTGCGGTCCCACTCTCTGCGGGGCAGTGTCCCCGCCCCTCCCGCACACCTGGGACGCCGCAGCCCCCACTGCGGCGCCCCGGCCCGGAGGACCTGACCCTCCCAGCGCCGCCACCTGTCCTGAGGCCCCCAAGGCCGCCGACGATCTTGCTCATTCTCGGCCCAGCCGCCTCTGGAAGCTGGGCTGTCGGTTCACACGGTCAGCGGGTGGGAAGCGCGCAGTGACAAGCACACGAGGCCTCCAGAGAAACATGCAGGCAGGATCTCGGGGCCTGCTGTGTCCCTGTGCCCCCCCGGGAGGGTATGGGAACCGGAGGGGCAAAAAGGCCCCCCAGACGCCGGGACAGTCTCCTGACACATCACGTATCTCAACTTGCACGAAGACCGCATCGAAATAAATACCCCTTCCCGCCCGGGCAGGTGACTTGCTGACACAAGTGGGGAGCGGTGAGTGACAAGGAAAGGTGGTCCCCATAGGTTTCAGAAGCAGAGGGCCCTGCACGGACTCTCAGCCCTGCGGGGTGGAGGGGCGCCGGCGCAGGGAGGAGTAGGATGGAGATGGCCTGAGGCAGCGGGAAGACCCAAGCTCCCGCCCCACTCCAGGTGTCTCAGGGGCAGGGGGCAGGCTGGCCCTTGTGGGAGGCCGGCGTTCACGCACCGCTCCCGGAGCCTAGCTGCAGGTGACGATGCTCCCCCAACGTTGGAGACCGAGCCCTGGTTAGCACCAGGCTTTGTCGCAGGGTGACATGACCAGTGTGGCCCTCAGGGCAGCAGGGGACCTGCCCCGGGTCATGGGATGACCACATGTCCCCAGCTCAGCTCTCAGAGAAGACCCCTGAGGGGCTGTCGTCATCACTGGGGGACCAGGAGACCCCAACCCCGACTGAGAGGGCACGGACACCAGCCTGTGTGCTCCCGGTCAGCCCTGGGCTGTGGAAATGATGGCTCTTAGGGCAGCGGCGGGGTGCTGGTGACGTTTAGGGGCCACACTTGCAATGAGCGGTAAACAGCTGCAGACACGGGGGCGTGTGGTCCCACAGACAATGACATCGAGCTGTGACGGTGACATGATCGAGATGCTGAGAATCGCGGCGATGCCATCAAATTACGCACCCTCGCCTTGCCACCTGCACCCCTCCAGTCACACAGTGTTGCATGTCCAACATGTTCTGATAAGAAGAATGACCCTCCGCCCCGCTCTGAGCCCGGCGACCCTGGGCGGGCTGCACAGGGGAAGCCCCCGCAGCAGACCCCGTGCAGTTACTCCAGCCGCCGCCAGGGGCCCTGAGGAGGGACGGGGCCAGCAGAAGCCCCGGGTGTCAGCCACGGGGCAGACAGGACCATGAAGGCCGGCAGAAAGGAAATGTGGAAGCAGACGTCAGTGGTAAAGAGAAGAAAGAAGCTTCCTTTCCTTGACGGGGAGCAGAGGGGAAGGGCGTGAGTGCGTCAGACCAACTGTGACAAAGGTAGAAGGGGGCCCTTGCCTCATTGAAGATGTGTTTTAAAGGTTAGAAATGCTGCATTTAAAAGGCAAACAGGAAAAACATTTAAATGTTAAATAAAAAGGTAAATTAAATAACAATGAGACGTGGCTGCTCTGGGCCAAATCGAAAGGCATCAAAAGCAGTGGCCATCGGAATGCTGGGGGGACGCTGGAGAAAGGACATTCGGGCACCACCAGCGGCACAGCCCTCTTTCCTGTGGTCTGTTTATTTTTAACAGATCCTGCAGCCTCTGTTTAAAAACAAAACGGAAGTAATACGCGTTCCCTCTGACCTCCGACCCTGGGGCGTGGACCCCGCGCGGGTAGAAGAGGGGGACGCGACTTGGAGCTGTGCCGCTGCCTTGTTCGCTGAGACAGAAACCCGCGGAAGGCGGGCAGACCACGCATCTGAGCGCCCATCAGCACGGGAAGTAGACTTTGAAACCTGAAAACACTGGGACATCACAGAAACAAAGAAGTCATGTGAGGACGCGACTGTTTAATCAAGGAAGGCAGGGCGGAGCTCGCCCTGGAGGCCAGCGGGCTAGTCCACCTGAGAGCAGCCCACGTGCATCCCAGCGTCCGCGTCCAAGACCAGGCGGCCTGGGGGACAGCCAGTGTGAGCCACTGAACACCGCTCAGTCAGGTGCTTTCTCCTCCTCTCTCTTCCTACCGCCTGCATTCCTGCTGCGTCGTTCCTTAAAAAAGACAAAGCGAAGCAAGACGCATCGGAGCGCAACAGCCATCTCATGACACCTCATTTTTGTAAGAGTTACAGAAACCCTGCCCACGTATGTCTGTGTGTCCGCACGTGTGCGCACGTTCTCGCAGGGACGGAAAACGGTGTGTGCACGTGTGATGGGCCCAGGTAGAGAGGAGAAGGAAGGGAGAGGGAACTAAAAGAACCTAAGGAAGAGGCTGCTTTAGGGGACAAGGAAGAACATGTCATAGACTGATACTGCACCCCCTGAAACGTAGAAGCTGACACCCTAACACCCCTCCCTAAGATGACCGTATTTGGAGTAAGCGGGGGGCCAGAAGTTAATTGAGGTCCTAAGGGTGGGGCCCTGACCTGATGGAACTAAGGACCGTCTGAGACAGATGCCAGAGCATCCTCCCTCCCTCCCTGGGAGGACACGGCAAACAAACCGCGCAGTCTTTTGGAAGAGAAGCAGCTTTAGAAGAGGCTGCTTGAAGGGGAAACAGAGGCCAGGGAAACTGGCCGAGCTCCGGCTGCGAATGCACCTGAGGAGATACCTGCACAGACAGCCCCGGAGCGAGAGGTGAAAGCTGCTGCCCAGACCTGCATCTCAGGGGAGGGAAGCACAGTGCCATGAACCAATGTTTTCTACCCAAGAGATGTTTTCTTAGTAACGGCACTTGATTTTACTCCGCACGAGTATGCTTTCTCCATGAAAAGTCACCAGTGTACCGAAGACACCAGGTACCGTGCGCTTTATAAAGTTACTGTCTGCAGTTCTACATCAGCCACGAGCCACGTGTGGCTGTTGAAAGGTGGCTCTGTTAAGAGACAGTGACAACGGAGTCCCTCGGTGGCTGTAGCCACGGTTCTAGCGGCCAGCATGCGGCAGAGAGCGCACGGTCCGTCTTTGAGGTGGTCGTGTGGGCCAGGGCTGGACAGCTTCAGAATCCAAGAGCCAGAAAGCATCCCATGAAATGTCTAATAAGCCTCCACACTGGAGTTGATGCGAAAGAAAAACATGGAACAGATTTTGCTTTTTAGAATAAGTCAGGCATTTCCTCCAATGGATTCTCCTCAACCAGCAGCAGGATGAGAAACACATCCTTTCAGCCTTTCACAGTGACTAAGATACTAGGTCATTCCCCATATATTTTATGTGTCACATGGCCTGGGGACTTATGCCCTCTGCTGACCTAAATTCATCAATGTTTATTAACTGTCATCAGTAAGTACAAATTAAGAAAATATGGACAAAAATAATGTGAAATTTTCATTGTTGTGTCAATAACGGTACCGCCACACTTTTTTTAAGGATCCCTCAGATTCTAACTAGCTTAGGTGTCTGAGGTCCCTCCCAAATCTCAGAAGACCCAAGTCTAATCCCAGCTGAGAGGTAAGGGGGCAGTGGGCGCCCTGTGGGTTTTGCCAGCACAGTTGCTGTCTCCTCACTCCACTCCCAACTCAGTGTGATGGAAACTCTCCTGGAGAACATGAGACTCAGCCGCCCTCAGCCGCACCCCACAAGCTAGATTCTCCCCAGGGTGGGGAAATCAGCACTTCTCACCTCCTCTTCCCCATCACAGACATTTTGTCCCAGAGAAACATAACCAAAATGTCTAGGACTCGCCCACGCAGCCGCCACTCAGGGGATGGACCACCTACTCCTGTCTCAGCAGGCCAAGAGTGCTGTGCCCTGGTGGTCCCCTCCAGCTCACTTGGGAGAGGAGACTCCATGCCAGGAGAAGAGAGCTGAGAATACCAGAGGCCACCACGCCTACCCGACATCTCAGGGCGACCACTCCACTGGAAGTGGGTCACTGTTCCCACTCCCGGCTCCAGAGCAGTATTATAGACGATCTTCCTACAGTGGAGATACTATAAGCACAGAGAGCCCTGTTAGGGGACTGACTTTATTTGGAACAGAGCAGACAGAAGTTCAAGCCAGAGGACACTGTTAAAAACAATGGAGGTTGAGTGGTGAACAATGAAGAGAAGCTAATAGGTTCATGATAGCAACATTGAAATGGAGGACAAGCTTGGAATTTAGCAGAGAGAACCATGAAAAGAGACTTAAGAAGACACAAATACTATGCAAAGAGATCTGACTTTAATTGGATCAAACAGTAGAGCCATTTCTGCCCCAGGGTGTTGTTAAAAAAAAAAAAAATAGAGCCATTAGATAACAATTAGTGGAGGCAAACAGTTGAGTGTAGGAAGGCTCAGACACTGCAGATGGATCAAGGGACAAGATGGTCAGATAGCCCGGCTCAAAGCACTGCCACTCCACAGGTGGCCTGGTCATACTCGAGGCTCTGCTCCATGAGGACAGCATCAAAGACGGCAGGCTGCAGAGGAAGTGGACTTCATGGAACTGAATTTCATGGAACTGATCCGATCCACTTGCCAGACAGAGGTGGTCAAACAGCCCAACACGTCTCGGAGGAGTGGGTTTCATACACAGCTACTGTGACACGAAATGTGAAATCCTGTGTTTCAAATTCAAATCATAAGACCGTCAAAGAAACAAGGAGGAATGACATCTGCACAGTCAAACCAAACCAAACCCAGGCAATGGAAACTGTCTTTGGAAAATCCCAACTGAGAGTTTAGCGGATACAAATACTTTCAAAAGGCTGCTATCCTGAAAAAAGGCAAAGGATGGTATGATAACAATGTCTGGTCGAATAGAGACTCTCCACTAGGAGACAGACATTGTGAAAACAAGCCAGGGGAAAATTCTGGAGCAGGCAAGGACAAAACCCAAAGGGAGAAATGCACTAGAGGGTTTTCACACAGTAAATAGGAGCCAGAAGAAGAAAGAGTCAATGAACATGGACACGGGTAGATGAGATGACCCAACGTGCAGAGTTCGGAGACAGAAGGCGGCAGACTAAATACTTGGCAAGTGCAGACAATCGTCCATCATGACAGCAGATGGGAACGAGGGTCCCAGAAGAACACAGAGATAAAGGTGCATGAGGCTTATTTTAAATGAATGGAAACTGCCCAAATGTAATGAAAATCTTTAATCTCTATGTTTAAGAAGCTCAACCAACTCCACATCAGATACATCATGAGATCTAAACCCAGACGCGCAACGGACACCATTGTGTCACTGAGTGTCAAAGAGAAAGAAAAATCTTAAAAGCAAGAGAAAAACAATTAATAACCTTTGAGGGAGCACCAACGGGATTAGCCACGGACTTTGCATCAGAAGAACCGGAGCCCAAGGAGCAAGACGACTTACGCAAACGGGCAAAGGAAATGAAAACAACTGTCAACCAAGCGTTGTATACCCAGTAAAGCCATCTTTCTAAAGCGGGGCCAGTGAAATGACATTCCCAGAAAGGAAAAGAACTGAGCGAATTTATCACTAGCATTTCTTACGAGAAACACTAAGGAATTTTTACAGACTGGAAGGCAAGTATGCCAGGCAGTCATTCAAGTGCATACAAAGCAACAAAGCCTGTCAAGAAAGACTGTATTATATTTAATTATAAAAATACAATTGCCTGTTTGTTCTCCATTGAATCCTATTGACTGATTTAGAAATCAATCGCTTAAAATAGTAGGTACGTCTTTGCATTCTCGGTCCTTTCATCTGTAAAACCATAATGCACTTGATAATTGCAGCACGAAGGAGGCAAGGGGGAACAGACTGCACTGGAGGAAGAAAATGACACGACTTCGATTCAAAATCAGTACGAGAGGATCAGAAATGGTAAAAGTGGTTAACACTTGATGTAAAAAGAGGAGGAATGGCGTCCTGTAGGAATAACCGTTCTGTAATCTCACTGGAGTTAAGTTAGTAAGAATCTGACGTTGATTCCAAGTAAAGGCGTAGCTAGTCAACACAGGAACAATCACGAAAAAGTGATCCTGGAAAATAAGCAGTGAAACATCATTTATTTAGTTGTTCATCGTAGCAAACCCGGGTCCCTGGGATGGAGGTGGCCGCACCAGCGGACTCAGCCGTTAGGCCACAGGGCGTGCCCGGGAGCACATTCTGAGACTCTGCTTTCCCCTAAAAAAGTCCAGCCCTTCCCACAGCATCAGGGCCCAGCGAAGCCAGACCTCAAGTGGGACACTCCGCGCCGTCTCCCCCTCACCCTGCATCATCACATCCCAGCAGCAGCAGACACCCACGGCTCCTCCTCTTCCGCGGCCTGGGAAAGTCACCTTAACTCCTCTGGGTCAGGTCCAAGGTCACCTCCTCTCAGCTGAGGCCCAGCGCCCTGTCTGGTTCACATGAACTCTCCCCCTGGTGGGCTCCTCCCACCTGTCCTGGGGGGCCACCCAGGGCTCGGTGCCCGACTGGCAGCCAGGGGCACTAGGATGTCGGGGAGCACTCCTTGTCCCTCCCGGGTGAGACTGTCCACACTGGTTTTCTCTGGTAAACCCACAAAGTTCAGTGAGGTTGGGAGGGGACTGCTTCCTTATTTTACCGACCTGGCACCCTGAATTTGGAGAAGTTACTCTGCTTGCCCAAAGCCACGTGGCTGGTGCCTGACGTAGCCCAGATACCGCCCTCCCAAGTGCTCTGGTGGCCACACTCTCCCCGGAGCCCGTCGCTCACTCCGAGCCCCTCCCCAGGCTGCCCAGTGAGACTCCTCTCTCTGCACCCCAGTCGCTGCAGGAGCTCCATGAGGTAGAACGGTCATAAATGACGGTCGAACCTGATGCGGGGACAGCTCAGCTTGGAACCTGCAGGGCAGTGTGCAGATGCATGAATAGGAAACAAACTGGCAAGACCTAAGAGACCCCAGGGGATCTCAGCTTAGCAGCCTGCGTCTAGGACACACCCCTGGGTACTCGAGCCGGTAACCTGGACGCGTCCAGGGCCCTGACCCTCACATCTATGCAGAATCCATCTCGCCTGAGTGAGAGGCAGGCAGCTTCGGTCCTGCACACACACACACACACACACGTGTGCATCCTCTTGATGGAAATTTCCAGCCCCACTGGGCACCTCAGCTAGTTATTTCTGCTTTTAATAAACTGGCTGTGTGTTCCTGGCCACCGACCCTCCCCACGGATTCCTTCTGGACGGGCCAGCGTCTCATCGCGGGTCTCCCTCCCCAGCATCAGAACCTCTCACTGTGAAACGTTCCTTCTGCACAGGGCCCTGTGGCAACCCCGTATCAGATGCACTGCCCCAGGTTCCGTGCTTGGCCCCTTAGCAGGGCACCCGATGGAGATGGTCCTAACAGAGCATCCCACTTGGTCCGCTCACCCAAGGCCTCTGTCCTCCCAACAATGGGAGCTGGGAGGTTGGACCTGTGTGGTTTGGAAGGTCACCAAGAGGACATTGGTGGAGGGATGGGGAAGACCTAGAGATGACCCTACTGCCTGCATCATTTAACAAGCAAGGACCCCACCGAGTCTGACCTCATGCCCTACCAGTCATCTGCGCACCCCTGGATCCGGCATCAGCGTTAGCAGAGTACGATTCTTAACGTTGGTCCTGGTGGTCGGTGGAGAGGCTGCCGGGGGCAACTCTGGGCATCCCCTGTCCGGGCGGGATGTCCCTGGCGTGGCCGCCGCCAGACACGCTCCTGAACAGGAGGAGAATGCTGACCGCATGTTCCCTCAAGGCTCCCCTCCCTCTGGGCCACTGCAGACCCTTAAAGCTCCGTCCTTCGTCGTTGGAGACGCCGCCTCCTCGAGAAGGTTTGTCCTTCGGGCCAGAATTGGAGCACGGTGACAGCATTTCGGGGAAGAAATTTTATCCAGGAGCAAAAGCCTGCCTTTTCCTTCCAAATCTCCCACCTGATTTTTTTTTTTTTTTAAGGAAGGGTGCAGGCGGGAATGGAGGTGGGCAGGCAGGCGGGAGGAGAGAGGAGGAGGCAGCACTTTGTGTTTCATTCCGTCATTCACACTGGTGTCCCCGCAGCTTCAGGGAGTGTCTGGCCCATGCCGGGTGCTGTACTAAACCACCAGACACCAGGGTGTGACCACCTGATTTTTCTTTAAGAGCAAGGAAGCAGGCAGGAGTCAAGGCAAGTTGGCAGGAGGGAGGAGGAAGAGCATGTATTTATTTTTCCAGTTGTTCATCTTGCGCGTCCCCCCTCCCACCCAGGTAGGTCCTGGGACGTCGCACGGACCACGGCACAGCTGCAGACCTAGTGCCTGTGCCCCAGCTGCAGCTCCAGCGAGTGTGTGAGACTTGGGGGCATAAAGACACGGAGGTCGAGGAGCAGAGGGGGGATTTGAAATGTAACACAACCTTCCCGGGAGTCTCCCATTAGGCTTAAGTGTGGGGAACAAGGCCACTGTCTCTGCATTAAATGCAGCCAGCAGCCAGCAGCCAGCAGGCTGGAGTGGGCGGGCAGGATGCCGCCCCGCCTGGTGAAGTGCATGACGTGAGCTAAATCTGGGAGCCATTATTCTGGGAGCCAAACTCAGGCAGAAACGGTGTGGCTGAGCCTTGTCCATCTCCGTGCAGACACAGGTTAAGAAAGGGTGCAGGCAGGCATGAAGGTGGGCGGGCGGGCAGGAGGCGAGAGGAGGACCAGCGCCACTCAGGAAGGAACGGGTGTGTTGCTGAAATCCATGTGTCTTTGTGTTCACAAAATAATACAGCACCGAGATTCCAAAAGGGCCAACTCTTTCTGCTCCTCCCTTCTAGAGACAAGCCCCGTGCTGAGCGCTAAAGCACTTCTAGCCAATATGCCCAAAGGTTTGCGCCCCGGACGCTGGTGTGGGGATAGAAGAGCCGAGAGCCCATCCAGGGAGCCCACAGGGGCCCTGCCCGTGCGAGTCGGGGGCGCCCATTCGCAGGGCAGAGCCGCCACTCCAGTCTGCTCTGAGGACCGTGCTGCCTGGCGCCCCAGAAACTCCAAGTCACCTGCGCACTCGTCCCATGTCCCTCCACCCCCAGGTGGCGCTAGCGACTCTTTCACTGTCCGTTTGCCGATTTTAGACTTTTTCCATAAAAGGACTCTTGCAGCCTGAGTCCTTCGGCAGCCAACTCCTTTCACTCCACATGAGACTTCCGAGGTCCCCTGTGCTGGGGCGGGCTCGCCGCCTTTTCCTGGGTGACAGAGGCCAATTCCAGGCAGCCGCCCCTGCCCACCTGCTCGGCAGTGGGTGGGCTCCACGTGGTCCCGACTTTGGGCAGTTGAGTCAACCTGTGCCCGGCGTCCCTGGGCTCATCCCACTGTTGCGGGCGCAGACCTAGGACCAGAACCGTGGGCCTCCGGTGCCTCGAGTTCAGACGTTCTCGGGAGCTCTCAGCCCCTTTCCCAAGGCGGCGCCACAAGTTCACATTCCACCAGCGATGTCTGAGGGCTGATCCTTGAAGAGTCGCCTGGAAGCTCCCCTCCCAGTGGCACGTTTAGATGCACATCTGCCGCTGCGTGCCCCTGGGGCCAATGCCCAGCTGCCGCCAAGGCGCCTGCACCCTGGGGAGAGTAACACGGGCATTAACATCCACGTGCGGATCAAATGAGCTGACAGCGATGGCCCCAGCCCAGGGCTGCAGGTAGATGCAGGTGCCCTGCAGGGCCGGGCGTCGGCCACGGCTGGTCGGTCACCAGCAGGAAAAGAAGAAAAGGGACCAAAGCAATCATATCATCAATCTCCAAAACAGGGCGCACCCACGGGCGTTGGGCCAGGCAGCTCCTGAATGAGGAACAGAGGCCCCCTGTTCTCGGCCCGGGGCGCCTGCAGGCAGCTGTGTGATCGCAGAGGCGCAGGGATGAGACTGCTCCCGACACTACGGGGAGGAACATCGAGAGGACTGTCCACAGAGGAGACCCTGGCCAGCGGGCAGGAGCCACGTGGCAGCCTCCCATCTGAACTCGACATCCTGACTCACCTGGACGCCTCACGCCGACATTTGCTCTAAGATCTAGACGCGCTCAGATCCGCAGCGTAGAGACCAGCCTTGCAGACCGGGGCAGAAACCAACCACTTCCCTTCGGCCGCAGGGAGCGCCTTGCAGAGGCTCTCAAGCCACGCGCCGAAGCAAAGCGAAACACGGTTGAAAACTGTCGCTGCTGGGTGTTGCCTTTCTCCCCTGGAGAGGCCTTCGTCCGTCACCCTGACTGGCCTGCACCCAGGGTCCTAGGACCCTCACACAAGTGAGCCTGTCCAGGGGGACCCCAGACCTGTCACCGTGCACCCACCGCCCAGAGGCTTCTGGAAACCGAGGTTCTGTGGGGACATTCTGAAAGAGAGGGACAGATGTCCTGAAGACAAAAGGGCCCCTTTGGGGACGCCGGATTAAGCTGTGGTTTTGCTGTGATGGAGCGTTTAGGTTGTTTCCATCTCTTGGCTATTGTCACCCACGCTGCAGTGAGCACGGGGCACGCCTGTCTCTGCGATTAAGAGCTGCCGTGTTAGACCCATTTAACGCTACATTGTGACAGCCCCTCAATTAAATCAAGATTAAAAGCAAGAAGAGAAGAAATATGACACCGTGGTTTGCGGTGCCTTGGGGTGCACCCCTGGGATCCTTTGGGCATGGACGCTGTCCCTTTTATGACTCACTCAGCCCGCACATCCAGGCAGCAGGCACGCGGGCACACACACTGATCCCGCGCCAACCTTCCTGCCGGGAGGCGGCGGGCAGGCGGGCAGGCAGGGGAGCTGAGGCGAGCGGACCCCTCCTCGCCCCTGGTCTGGGCGCTCTGCAGTCAGTCTTATGGGGGCGCCGCTGGGGCGTGGGAAGCCAGGCCCGCGGGAGGGCGGAGCCTCAACCTGAAGGATGAAAACGCAGCCTGGCCTGCGGCTGTGTTCCTGCTCCCTGCTGCAAATCTAGCTGCACAGCATTGTTTGCAGCATCTGATGTTGGAAAAACCAAAGAAATACTATACTGCCCTGAACACGGCCGCGCTGAGACAGGTGGTCCCAGCAGGCTGCGTTTAATGGAGCGCCTCCCACTTGGCCAAGGCTGGGCGGAGGTGGGGGTCCACGTTTCCGTGCCTTGGTCTCATCCACCCGAGAGCAGACAGATATGGAGAAATGTGCCCTGACGAGTTCGTGACTGACACGAGATGGGCCTGCACATCTCGCCACGCCACCAGTGTCCCCAGGTGTGGCCCACTATGCTTGTCCACGTTCTTCTCTCCGTCCCTAAGCTTTTGGAAACATTTCCTCAGTTCTTTACAGATGACTGTAGAGGCCTCACACAGACACACGCTGTAGATGCATCAGAATCTCCTGTTGACCATGACGCCCTCCAACCTCACACAGGACAGGGAGGGAGTCTTAAAGGACAAAGAGGGCGCCCCGGTGGCCTCGCGGTAAGCTGGCTGCCTCAGCACAGCTCACACGCTTCCCAAGGACCCGGGGTCGTGACCCAGAGTCGGGAGAAACCACCAAGAACAACTACATAAAATAAATAAAAGCTTCTCCCTCCTCTCTCTTCCTGCCAGTCTGCTCGCCTTCGTTCCTGCTGCACCTTTCTCCTAAAAAAAGGCTAAAGAAGGGAAAGGAGATGTTTATAACTCAAAAGCCAAGACAGCTGTGCGCTGACTTGTCACAGACAGAAGCTGGAACCTTTGTGTATGGGTTTGGGGTCGAGAGGACGAATGATGGGGCCACAGGACCCTGGACAGACCTGCAGGTGCTTGGAAAGGGAGGGTGTTCGAGAAGCAGGTGGGGCTCCAGATTTACCTTCCCCGGCAGCCTATATGACTCTCCAGACATGAGGACGTTCCAGGGAGCGTCCGGACTCAGAGTCCCCTGTTTGGGGGACGGACGGATGGCTGTCTCCCTAGAAAAAAGGAATTCAGTTGGAATGCACACCCAGGCTGCGGAGAGACCCCTTCCTGGCTCTGTCTCCAGAATACAGGTGACCGGTGGCCAAGTTTGCCTGGCTGCGCCCTCTGCCCCCACCTCGCTCTTCGGGGAAGTCATCTCGCACTGCCCTGCAGATGCTGGCGCTCGGGGACAGCTCAGTGGACCAGCCAGGCCTCCAGGTCATGATGTCAGAGAGACGCCCACTGATGAGCAGGCCCCTGCCCGAGCCCAGGCATGATGCGCGCATCCCATGAGCAGACGGTTCCGTGTGTGAACACGATGCCCCTCCCAGGGTCACAGGCCGTGGAGGGAAGTCCCAGCAGGGAGCACGGAGACGACATTAAATACAAAGACACGGTAAAAAAAAGAAACCAGTGGAAACAGCAAAATGCCGGCGAGGATGTAGAGAAAAGGGAACACTTCTGCACTGTGGGTGGGAGTGCAAATGGGTGCAGCTCCGATGGAGAACAGTGTGGAGATTCCTCAAAAAACTGCAGATGGAAACCCCATAGGATCCCGCCATCTCACTTCTGGGCATCTGCCCAAAAGATACAGAGGCCCCCATCCGCAGAGATGTGTGCCCCCCGTGTTTCCTGCAGCCCTGCTCACAACAGCCAAGAACTGGAAACCACCTGGGTGCCCCACGTCAGGTGATGGACGGAGAAGACGTGGTCCATACACACCATGGACACGACACGGCCCTGAGAGATGAGACCCTGTCATGTGAATCAGCATGGAGGGAACTAGAGGGGATGGTGCTCAGTGAAACAAGTCAGAAGAAGAAAGACAGACACCAGATGACCTCACTCACGGGTGGAACGTGAAGAGACAAAACAAAGGAACAGATGAAACATAACCAACCCTGTAACATCTGCAACAGAACTGAGGTTCCAACAGGGAATGGGGGGTATGGGGGTGGGGCACATGGTGGCGGAGCCCCCTGGACACTGGAGGAGATTCTCCTGTTTTTCACTGTTAGGAAAACAATCCTCCCGAGCTGCCCCGTGGACACTGGCGCCCAGAACGCAGATGGAAACAGTGCTGTTTGGAATAGTCTGTGGTCACCAGCACCCTGAGAACCGACCTTTCACCATCCAGATCCTCATCTTCCCCAGCCGGGGCCATAGAAACACATGTTCTAGTGAAAGAAAATTGCCATTTTCATTTGGAGCCTGGCCCCCTGCACATACTTCAATACATTTTAAATTCTCTTTCAAACGGTGTTCGAGGTGGCAGTGAAATGAACCTAACAAGAAAGGCCTTCCTCGTGACACCCCGGCCCCCAGGAAGGGGGAGGCTGACCAGAGAAAGACAGAGGGAGTCCCAGAATGAGGGAGAAGGGAGGCCAGCCGTTCCTGAGTACCACCAGGCCATTCTGGAGCAGAGAGAAGTTTCCAGAAAAACAACGTAGGAACAGAGGACTGGAGAGCTGGGCTGGACGCTGGGCTGGCTAACTGGTGGCCGTTTCGGAGAAAGCGATGCTGGAGGAAAGGCAGTGTCAGCAGTGAAGCCCTTCATTCTGTTTTTCCAGCTGTCATAGGAATTTTACTACATGACGTTGAATAGAAAGGAACGGAGTAAGTTATCCTGAAGCTGCTAGTGGGTTTCTACTCTACCATGCCCTTCCTTCCCCGCCAATATTTCCTTTTGAAAGAGCTCCCCTCCTTGCTCTTTGGCATTTTTATTCCATATTCTATTTTATTAACTTAATTAGTAGACTTTTTAGAACTTGTGGCGTGATTATTGTGTCTAGGGGGTTGGAGGCACTTCGTGGGGCAGAATTATGTGACTTCCAGAATTAATCTAACGATGCGAGGAACACGAATATCCCGAGAAGGGGTCTGACAATATAGATGTGATGATGATGATGATAAGGAGGAGGGTGGAGGAGGGTTTCTGAGCACGAGGAGACGTGGAAATGGGTCGTCCTGAAGAGACAGCGCTCCCCAGGGCGGCACCGGCGTGAACCCCGAGGAGCTGGAAGCAGCTCCTAAATGACCAGGCTGCTGGGTCCAGCGCAGACGCTGCTGGCATGAGTGAGCTTCCCTGTGACAACGCAAGGACATCTTTCCACTCGGGACTGTGGGAACCCAACTTACCCGTCTCCCCAGCTCCACATCAGATGTCATAGGTCCTGCCTTGTACCCCACCTGGTGGCAAGAGGCTGGAAGGGCGATGTCCACGATGGCTCTTGTCAGTTTCTCTTCTTTCTCAGCTGTTTACGGACCCCCAGGCTTCTCTCGATCGCCCCCTTCTTCATTTCAGCCCGGCCCCTTCTCTGGCCACGTCGCTCAGATCTCCCTGAGGCCCTCTGAGCACGCCGCTGCCAGCGTCGGGCATGCCTGGTACCCGAGACGCGGACTCCTCGCCAAACATCGGGTTACCAGCAGCTTTGCCGGATATCGATGGCTCATTAGCTCAGCGGTTTCTCGTTAAGCGCTGATATAATTGCTTCCAGGAGCTCCAGAGCCCAGGCCCACGCCTACACCGGGACGGACTCCCTGGGGAGCAGACAGCACTGACAAGCCCAAGTCTAGCTGTCTGCACCCGCCAGAGCTGTGTTAGCCAGAGGGCCGTGCTTTTTGTTTCGTTTGGGTTTGGGGCATGGGGACCTCACACCAGGCCGCTCAGTTAACGCTCCAGGTCTCGGTTTTCTAGCCTGCAAAATGGGGACAATGACACGGGGTGAGAGTTTTGAGAGGATCAGGACTGATGGCGTCAGTGAAACCAGCTTTCCAACCGGACTCGACGAAGCAGGCGCCGTTGGGAAATAGCTTTACGTTCACCGCACGCCAGGCTGCAAACCCGCTCTATTTCAGGGTGGGCATGTCTCCAAAGAAAAGGGAAAGGTTGCCCAGCTCCGCTCAGATGCTGGGGCCTCCTCTCGCGGTCCCTGTGTGGATTCTCAGGAACCTGCCTCACACCCTCCGCCCCCCGAGGGCCTCACGGCCACACGGCGGACACAGGCTGTCAGGTCAGGCACCCTCCAGCGTGGGCCCTGCCCCTGCGGTCCAGCGCCCTCCTCCCACTGCCCAGGGAGCAGCTCCGGGGACACAGCTCTGAGGGAACGTGCTTCCCTCCCTGGGGGACCGTCACACTCCTGCCTGAGGCTGTGCCCTATCTGAGGAAGCGCTTGCCGCAGCCCCCAGCTGGGCCACATGTTGGGAGCTGGACTGCGAAGCCCTCTGCGTGGGCCCTCCCGGGATGACCACACAGACCCACAGCTCTCACGGAGACCCCCAGGTGGGAAAAGCAAGTCGGGGAGGCCGAGGCAGAGGGGGTCCAGGCAAAGCGGACAGAGGCTGGGGGGTGGTGGCAAACACCACCTCGGGCTGAAGGGGGGGGTGGTCAAGACTCCAGGTTTGGGGGTACCTCACACAACCCCACCCCACGCCCTCTGTCCGCCCTGCAGGGACCGCTGCAGGATGCAGATTTGAGGGTCCCTCCCCACTTCCCAGACCAGGACCAGAAAAACTGCTGTGGTTTTTTGCAGCTTAGTATCCCTCCAGCGGCCTCTCTGCTTCGGTGTCCAGCTCATCGCCGCAGCGCCCGCCCCGCCCCAGCAGCCGTGCTCACAGCCGGCGCCCCTGCGCAGTAGACACGGGGTCCCAGGCCCGCGTCCCACCACGCTCACCCGCTCGGACGCGGCAGGCGAGCAGGGAGACAGGCGGAGGGTCGGCGGGCTGCGGGCTCCCTGCGCCGCTCCTTACGCCGTAAAACGACTATGCATTCTCTCTGGGGACCCATCCGCCTCCCCTCAAAGAGAGAAGCCCCCTTTTCTCTCTTTAGGCCCTGACGCCGCCCTCACCCGGAATAGGTCCGGGCTTCCGATAAATAAGCCCTTTCGTTGGAAGCGCTCATGATGTCATTCGAGCTGCTGGTCCTCTGCGCGTCCCCGCGGAGTTCTTGGTGCGTCTGAAGGCGAGCAGTCGGGTGGTGTCCGGGCGCGGTCCTCAGCCAGCCCCGGGCCCTGACACTAGTGCCTGTGTCATCGGCCACCCTACGCCTCCCCTGGTAGCCCAGGAAATGCCTTGAATGCCTGCTGCTAAACTGTCCTGGCGCTTCTCGTCGTGTGCAAGCAGCGCTGGACCAGCGGCACGGCTCCCGGACACGCAGCTGTCCCTGCTGGCCCGCCAGGGTGACAGCCGCGCTGGAGACCCGACGGGGGGCAGAGAGAAGCCGCGACCAAGTCACAAAGCGGGTCCCGTGAGCCCAGCGCTGCGGCAAAGTCGGGGATCCTGAACAGAGGGGCCCGTGGCATGTAACGAGCCCCGAGTCCCCTTACAGGTACGCTGGCCGGAGACACACAGACGAAGGGTCGAGCTGACTTTCTCTCCCGGCCGGAGGACTTGTGATGGGCCCGGTGAGCTAGCAGACGCCGCAGTATCTGCCGTGGCTGATGCGGTGGTGGATTCCTCAGACCCCTTCCTCCCCGACGCAGCCCCCGCCCCGGGTCTGCACAGCCTGTCACCCCGGCGACAGGAGGGGACCTGAGACGAGGGGACCGCACTGCCTCCACAGGCGCTGCGCCATCACCAACCCGCTTTCCTCCCACCGACCCTCGTCCTCTCGACCTGGGGGTGGGTCAGCTGGTGGGCCGGCCTGGGCTGGGTCACAAAGCCGGCAGCGGAGCTGGAGGGAAGAGGACGCCACAGAGAGCAGATGGCCGAGGAGAGACAGCGGGCAGCCCCAGCAGCAGCTCAGCCGGGAGGAGGGAGGCGCGAGGAGCGGCGCCCTGGGGGGCAGAGAAGAGTTTCAGGCCACTGGGCCGCCGTCTGGGAAGTGTACCCGTCTCCAAGCGCCTGTAAATTGGTGCTCAGTGCCCAGGCCCGGGCCAGACAACCAAGCCCGGCCGGAGAGGCTGAACTAGAGCAGAGTCCATCAGCGGCCTGTGCGCACGGGGTCTGGCCTGGAAAACACACTGAGGGTGTGCGTGCCTCCAGGAGGAGCTGCGGGAGCATGCTGAGCTAGGAGGCTCAGGAATGGGGCGGGGACGGAACTGACCTTTCTCTCCCCCACCCCGCCCCGAAGTGTGGTCCTTGTCCTCCCGGGCCGGGGCAGGGGCAGCGGGCAAACACTGAGTGTTGGACGGAGTCCAGTGAACGAGCTGTTCCATTGCCGGAGGAGGGTGGGAGAAGCAGAGGGACCTCAGCGTTCCGTAGCCGGGCTCCACAAGGGCGCCGGCAAGCCCGTGGGTTACACGTGTAAGACTGCGGAGGGCAGAATTCTACACCGTCTTTATTGACACAGAGTCTGGAGGAGGAAGA
>RJWH01010314.1:0-17342 GCA_004363575.1 Solenodon paradoxus
CAACACTAGTTGCGTCCTGAGACCAAAATTATTTTGCTCCATCAACATGTTGGATAAACAGAAAGACAATATCATCAGTCAGAATGTTGCCAAAAGCAGGGATGCTTTAACTTTTAAGTGCTCAGGATCACTTAGGAAGCTCCAGAAATACCACATCTTTTTCAGCCTCATACTCTCTCTCCCTTCCCATCCCTCCCTTGCTTTTTATCTCTCTCTCTATTGAAAACCTTTTAATGTTCCTTTAAAGACAGGCAAAGAAATAAAGTAACCATCAGAGTGTACCCCCAAGTCGATGAGACCTTGGGAAATTTTCAAACTAGGATTCCCAGTTCCAGTTGCACTTTCTTAAAGGAAAGAATTTGTGATATGATGACTGTGAATTGTGTCAATGTCTAGGTTAATAATTGTTGTTGTGTAAGTCAGGGACCCAAGAAAGCCAAGGATGCCAAGCTCTGCAGAGAGAGTGCATGTATGTGTGTGTATCTGTGAGAGGCAGAGAGACAGAGAGATTGAGACACAGAGAGAGTGTTTTTTTTGATAGTGGAAATCTTAGGCAACATCATTAGAAATAGGAGCCGTATATTTTTCAAATGCTGAAAGTATTTAACATGTGCAATGCATAACATCAAAGGAAAAAGCAGAAATTAGACAGCTTCCAAATTAGATATTAAATAGGATTTATGAATGAACTTAATCATATATTAACCTAATTTATTTATTTTATGAAAATAAAAATTATAGCATTTTCACCAAGGAATGATATCTGTGTCTAAGCCGATAAGTCACCATTTATTTTTTTCTTCTCCTGGCAGTACCTCCACCACATGAAACCAAGAAATGATACAGGAATTTGAGAATTTCTTATGGGGGTCACAGATGAACCAAAAATGCAATCCCTAATATTTGGGATTTTCCTCTCCATGTACATAATCACTGTCCAGGGAAGCCTGCTCAACATCTTAGCTGTCATCTCTGACTCCCATCTCCAAACACCCATGTACTTCTCCCTCTCCTACCTGTCCTTGGTATACATCTGTTTCACCTCCGTCACCATCCCTAAAATGCTGCAGAACACCTGGGAAAAGAGCAAAGCTCTCACCTGTAAAGGATGCATCACATAGCTGTACTTTTTAATCTCTTTGGAGGATTAGATGACTTTCTCCTGACTGTGATGGCCTATGACTGCTTTGTGGCCACCTGTAACCCACTGCACTACACAGTCATCATGAACCCCAGGGTCTGTGGATTGTTGGTTCTAGGGATATAGTTCATGAATGCCCTTCATTCCTTTTTAAAAACTTGATGGTGTTGAGGTTGTCCTGCACAGGATGTACAAATCCCACACTTTTTCTGTGAACTCAATCAGCTGGTGCATCTTGACTATTCTGACACTTTCTCAATGACTTGTTGACATATTTTGCTATTTTTCTAGGTGGTGATCCCCTGGCTGGTATTCTGTACTCCTGCTCTAAAACAGTTTCTTCTATATGTGGAATATCATCAGCACAGGGGAAGTATAAGGCTTTTTCCACCTGTACATCTCACCTTTCAGTAGTCTCTTTAATTTATTGCACAAGCATAGGAGTCTGTCTTAGCTCTGCAAGTTCCCATAGCTCACTCAACTGCAACAGCCTCAGTGATGTAAACAGTGGTGACACCCATGCTGAACCCCTTCATCTACAGTCTCAGGAACAAAGACATAAAGGGGGCTCTGAAAAGAATCTTTGGGAAGGTTGTCATTAAAGCACCAATTGCTCTACTGCTGAACAAATGTTGGTGATAATGAGACTAAAGCCTGAGGCAAATGTTGCAATATCTGAATCAAGTATGAAAATGTACCTCTTCTATTTGTTCCCTATAAATTATACTCAATGATTTCTATATCTCTGTATAATTATGTAATTCTCATGCCATTAAGTTGTGTGATAACTGATATTCAATAGCCATCTACTTTGCTATTTCAACTCAGTCAATGTTATCCCCTAACATGTATCTGAAATATTCGGACATTCCCATTTATGTCAAAGAATTACATGGTTCTCCATAGATTGATTTGTTCTCAAATGAAGTCATTATTTTGAGTTTTTTCGTTCTTTTTGACTAAAGTGCAGTCATGACTTGCATTGCTTCAATGTAAAAACTCATCTTGACACCACAGCAATGTATGTAGTACATCATGTTTATGTGTATTCTTACATACTTTATATCACATTAAGCTTACACCATGCTTTATATTGGCTGTATTTCCATAATCTTTTAAACCCTTAAAAATCAAAAAAGAAAAAGCATGAAATAAATTTAGCTAAAACAAAGCATAAAATAATAGATAAATATTTCTTGAAATGTTTATTAAAGGACTACATGATGAGAAAAGTTGAAAATAGCCATTTATTCCCCACAAGCTGTATAGTATTGAAGTCAAAATTCAAAAGATAGAATATACTGAACTGATCTACTTAAACATTCAGGATAAATTTTTAACAATTTCATAAATTTCTACAGGAGTGACTTTTGTTACACAAAATTTTAGCAGTAGAAACAGAACCATTTCATTCTTCATCAAATTCTGACATGTTCTCCTCATTCTCTCTTGTTATCATTCTCAGCAAGCTGGTTTTCTTAAACAAATACAAGCAACTTTCTTAGAGTCTTCACACTGACTTCCCTCTGCAGGAGCACAATCCCCAGATCATTCATGACTCAGGGTCATGGAAAATAGAATATTAGAGTAGACAATATGGTCAATGAATATCAGAAGTAAATAGATGCTTACCAAAAATTAAACACCCAGGACCCAATGAATTTACTAGTGAATTTTGCAAAACATGTAGAGAAGAATTAATACATTCTCTTTCATATTCTTTCAAATTCTTCTAAAAGTTAAAGTAACACATCTAAGTACTTTCTAGGTGTCCTATATTATGCTGATACCAGAATCAGAGAAAGACATGACAAAAAATTTAGAACAATATTCTCATGAATATAGATGCAAAAATATCAACAAAATATCAGTCAGCTGAATTCAAAGATACATTAAAATATTACCCATCATGTTCATGGAGGATTTATTCAAAGGATACAAAGACGGTTTAAAATTGAATCTACTAATTTCTTACTACATAAACAAAATAAATAAAAATCACGTAATCATATCATAGATATAGATACCATATTTTAATAGTCAGCGCCACTTACAATAAAAAGACCTCTACATAAAATTGGCATAGAATGAATATAATTCAGCATTAAAAAAGTGTCATATATGACAAATCCACAGTCAATATACTCATTGGTGAAAAATTTAATTTCCCTTAGCCAGTTTAAAAAACAGAGTATCCACACTCATCACAGCATTCTGCATTCTATAGTATGTTCTAGCCAGAACAATTAGGCAACAAGAAGAAATAAAAAGACTTCCAATTGGAAGAGAAGTAAAGTTAACACTACAGATACATGATAATCTACACAAAAATTCCTAAGGCCTTCACACCATAAAAATAGAATTAGCAAATCAGTGTATAAAGTGACAAGCTACAAAATAAGATATAAAATATTTTTAATTTTATATACAGTGATATAGAAGAGAAGGAAATTCACACAATATTCCAATTACAATCAAAACAAAATTAATTAAATACTTGGAATAATTTTAAGTAGGGAGAATTAATACATGCACAATGAAAATTCATAAGACTTTATTAAAGAAAACATACAAGAAGATACAGATATGGAAATATATTCCATGTTCATGATTAAGAAGAATTAGAATTGATAATATGATGACCTTACCTAGGGCTCACAATAAACTCTTTGCTAAACAATCAAAATTCCACTGACATTTTTCAAGGAACTACAACAAAAAATAGTATGTATAGAATCATAAAAGATCCCAAACAACCAAAAGATCATGAGAAAAAAAGAAAAAATGTGATGACATCGCATGCTGAGTTTCTACCTATATAACAAAGCAATAGTGGTTCAAAATACTTTTACATTGTCAACATAAAAACATCCAACAAGTACTTGAAAAGATGTTCCACTTCTCTACTCATTAGGAAATTGCAAGTCAAAATAACATTGAGATATCTCTTCACATCTGTAAGAATGGTATCGGCAAATAAAAGGAGACAAGTGTGGAGATTATGTGGAGAAAAGAGAACTCTTATTCATTGTTGGTGTGAGTGTAAAATAATGCATCCATTTTGGAAAGCACCAGAATATTAAATCCATCTCATCTTCATTCCTCAAATGGAGTAAATGAGAGTAATATATCATTGAAAAATTATCTTAATATCTACATCCTGCAATTCCTATACTGTGCCAAACTGGGAGTCTAAGTGTATCTAAATATCTCAAATAACTGACAACTCACTTAAAATTAGGGACTAAATGACAATCCTTCACTTGAGATATCAAAGAAATTCCTGTTTTCCCCAAAATTATCAGGAAGACAAAGAGCACACCTCGCAAAATATTATAATTAGTGAACAAAAACTGTGACACTTCTGAAGAGGAAAACAGTAATTCTCTATGATTAAAGTGGGTAGCACCATCAGAAGTGCATTATTTGAGGGTCAAGAGACTTAATAAAGAGCAAATCCTAAATCTCTGACTTTGTAGAAAGTTTAATGAGGTTTGAATAAATTGGCAAGAGTTCAACTCTCTAGGAAACAGGAAATTTCAAGGAGAAAGAATCATAAAAGCTGAACTCATAATTGACAACATTGTCTCCTAGGAACAGAGATAGAGTAGGAAAAAATACCCTTCTGTCCAGACTAGTGTCCATAGGGAAATTAATTAGTTAGAGGCTGTTGCACAGGGAGGGAAAGTTACTAATGAACAGACACAGGAATGTAAATACTCCTCTCTGCCAAACTTCATCTTGCACAGCCTGGTCATGGATAGGACACCGGTGTTACTTTTGGAACCCTGATTCTGGACAGGGGTCAGTTCTTTCTTCCTTCCTGTTGTCTTCTCAAGGAACAGAGTTTTGCATTCTCTCATCATCAACCCAGGAGGAGTTTGGACATCAGTATTGAGACATTCCTCTCAAGGACCCACCCAGGTGAATGTGAGCCCTGTAGATACTGCAGGAGTTGGTCAAAGGAATAAAGGTAAGAACACTGACCTAAGTTTACTCAGAGACAATTCACCTATTCCAGAGCCCAGATCACTGTGTTTGCTAGTTAATAAAGTGACATAATATCCCAAAAGAGAATTAAATATTGAAGTCCGAATGCAAGGGTCACTGTTGACTGTTCAGTGGTGGTTATGGCAGCCCAGTTAGGAGACAATGGGAGGTGTAAGTCCTTCTAGTAAAAATTAAATTTAAGTAAAAAAAGTTTTTAAATATTTGGGTATAAAAATAAGGTCTAAGCTGTGGAGAGAGAGACAATAATCAATGGAGTCCTTTATGATTGAGCATATTTGACTGTATCTTCTTACTGATAACAAAACTTAAAATGAACAGTCGCAAGCATGATGTTACACCAGAAATACCTGAGACATACATTTCTCATATTCACCTCTCTAAGTTAAAATGGTTTTCTTATTTATGAAGGGGAAAAAGCATGCTAATATACTTACTTTGCCATGATTATATTACCTGTAAGACTGAATATATTTGTGGATTAGTCAACTAATGTCTCTATTGGAAATATTCTCTGAGTTCTAGACTTCTGTACAGTGAGTTTTACATGATTTTTGATGGTTTTGATTGTATTCATTCAAAGAATTTAAATTTTTCATCAATTTTACAGTTTTTCAATTAGTAGTTTATGTATTTGTGCAGTATGTGTAACATTTATAACTTTGTATACTAAAACTCATGAGTCATATTATGTACTCTCCATTGATTTTTTAAATTACTGAAAATCATGAATTTTCAGTTAAATATTCTTCATTTGGTAATCCTTGCTTCAAAAAAACAAAGATGAACACTTTTGGAATATTCTTACCTATAAAGCATATTTTATGCATACTTCCAACTGCTGTCCTCATCTCTGTTACTCCTTTTCCTTTTGTTGTTCTCTGATGACAGCTGTTTCCAAGTTTTGTATCATGTGTAGATATCATTTTGAAAGTATTCTTTAATTTTGACTCTCAGTCACCTTTTCATTCATGAGTAGTTTGAATCCTTATCTACATATAAAAATATAAATTAGATACTGCCTCCTCTTTCTATTTTAAAAGATTATGACTTTTTCTTTTATGTCCTAGTCTCTGCTGATCCAATCTTGAACTAAGGACCCATATCACGGTCATTAAATTAAGATTATGGGGTATCTTCTAATATACATGATGATTTTGATTTTCCATTCAATTTTATTTTCATGATAGGTTTGTACTGGTTAACTCAAATATATTCCGTCATAAGCTACTTCAAAGGATCTTAGTTAATACATTCTCTATGACGCAAACGCATCCTCATACATTAGATGGACTTTTCTCTATTGTTATATTTAGTTGACATAACAATATTTTTTACAGTAAAAGTTCAGCTCAGTCTGTGCATTTCACATCACATCCAATAACAGGCTACTATGCCCTCACATTAAAATTCAACATAGAAAGGGAAATATATGAGCATTGTAGGTGCTATGTAGGTGCCATTAATCTTTTTATTCAATGTTTACCCCTTTCCTTCTCAATATCACCTTACAGATCCCTCTAATCACCTAGTATAATGATGGTTCCTCAGTTAATGATGCATACATTTCTTGATGTGGCTTTGCCATTTCTAACTGGATGCTCTCTCATAGCCTCTCTCACTAAGTTACTAGGATGTAAGTTTCAAAATATGGGGGCGGTTAACACTCGTGTCTCCACCCAAGGAGAATGTGTCCCCACGCTGTTAAGAGGAATGTTCAGATATGCTTCAGGATACCACACAAGGGAGGGATAGATGGACCCTGGGATGCTCTAAACATCTTGCATGAGGGGACAGATCCCACCTCAGACAGCGAAGGCCATTAGCGTGAAGACCAAGGAACCCAAGTTATGTATATCTTATGTGTGATATTTATGTCTGTTTTCAGCTTGTGTCCACAAACCTGAGTTGCAACAGCTCAAAGTTCTGGGTTCAGTTATAGTGTCTCTTGTCCTCTTTAAAATTCCAGCCCATCAGTATGACCTACTACGTTTATCCCTAGTCTGGTGAGGGTGAAAGAAAATTATTTTTATTTTTTAAAAAATTTCTCAGTTTGAGAAAACAATGATATGTTTGACAATCATGTACATTTCCTGTTACTGCAAGTCCTTATTATAATATATGTCTATTCTTCTATTATTGGTAGCATTTCAAGCCGTTTTTAGATAACTGTTTAACAATTGAGTTTGGTTGGATATTTTATTTATGAATGTGTTTTCAACTTTGTTTTAAATATGTCTACATCTTATAATTTAATAACCTTAATTAAGAGGTTCTGATCACCTATAGATTTCAGATTTTTTACATGTTCACCAAAAATTTTCTCTTTACTTTTGCCATGAGTTTGTTTTCATTGCTTTGATTTTTAAATAAGATACACACAGAATGAGGTTCAAAGAAAATATTTTAAAGATCATATAACAATGTAAATAAGTGATAAAATAATTCTAAGTAGTTGAAGAATTAAAAATAATTGGATATAAACATAAAAATGTGAGATAGGAGACACTTATTTTCCTTCCAGAGGGCACACGATTTACATGAGCCTTTATAAAACAAACCAAACTTGGAAACAAAACTGAAATAAAATTTGTCAGATATTAAATATCCATATATATGGAGATTTGATTCCTGGTTCATTCAAAATGTTTTAAAAATATCTAAACTGTGTGAGAAATTCTATTTACATTTGTCTTATACTGTCTTATGCCACCGTCTTTGCTGATTATTAATCCATGTCGATATTGTTCAATTCATGGTCAAGTATTCTGGTTTGTTTTCAATGTTCCATTGAATGGATATGCGTTATAAAACCACTTTAAATGACCTGATATCACTTATTCTGCCATGATTTTTATTCAGAAAAGTCTCAGTTTCTTATATTTCATTCTGTATAATGCTCATATAATCATCAGTTAATAAACAAAGGTGAGCAATGCAAGTGAAATCCTTGTATTTTTATGTTGAGACCACAATACACCGAAATACATGTGCATATGGCAAAATGTGCTCTGGAAACAATATGAAGAAACTTATTCTATAAAATTAAGGTGTTGTCATGATGTGAGTAGGATTTGATAGAACATGGTTGTGGGACAACATTGAATGTTGGAATAAGAGTTAAACCAGGACTAGAGTGTGCCATTGAACTTGTCAAAAAGGAAAAGTTATCAGATCTAATGTTAAAGGCCTTCTTTCATCTACTAGAGAAGCTCATGAAAACAAGTGTGGAACAGACACAGGAAGAAAAATCTAGTACTCCAAATAAAAATGCTGAATTTTTGTTGCACCTATTTCCTTTCAAGAATTTCTTCTTTATTTTTTCCTTTTTTCTTGACAGTTCAACCAGTAAGGTTTTGCACTGAAAAGTACCACTACTTATTTCCTTACAATAAATTCATTTTGCCTCAATATCATATTTAATGGGTAGAAAGGCAATATAATGAGAGTTGAATGTCCTCAAAAGCAAAGATTCTTTAATATTTTAAGTGCTCAGAATCTCTAAAGGAGCCCCTGACCTATGAGATCTTTTTCACCCTCTTCCTAACACGTTTCTCTCTTTCCTCCCCACCTCCTCTCTCTCTCTTCACTGAACAACATTTAATTATTCCTTAAAGACATGGCAGAAAATAAAGCATCCAGGGTTGATCCCAAAGTCTGTGGGGCCTTGGGACCCTTACAAACTGGAAATCTTGGTACCATTTCACATTCCTTAGTGCAAAGAATTTCTGACCTGACCAGTATAAATTGTATAAACTTCTAGCCTAATCATGATTGGGAATAAGAAATTCAGGTATACAACACAGGAGTTAAGACTCTGTAGTGAATGTGTGGGTGTGCATGTGCTCACAAATTGGTGTGTTTTTGTTGATATGACAAAACTTTAGGTCTGGAAAATCACAGTTCTTCTACATACTTATTATATATTCGCCTTCCCTGATTCATTCCCCTCAACAAATTAAATTCTTTTTTCTAAAACTAATCAATCACCTTTCTCAGAGACTTTACAATGACTATTCCTCTGCAGAAACAGTCTCCCCAGGTGCACTCATAACGCAGGTGTATCTTCACAAAGGTGATGTAATCAGGTCATTCCTACACATGCATTAAAAAAGGATACCATATCTTCATACATTCCAAATACATCCCTTCATGTTTTCCTATCACCTGTCAAAATCTGACAATGCTGTCTTATTTACCAATGATATTATTAAAACATCTTTGGAATAGGAATTTTATATTTTGCAAATGAATGAAATAATTGACATTAAACATGTGAAATATATGACATCAAAGGGAGATATTAGAGAGTTGGATACCTAGTTAATTTGGGATTATATTAGATTCCATAAATGAACACAATCCATACAACAAATATTCTAAATAGTTAAAAGAAAATGTCATAGCATTTTCACTCTGAAATGATGTCTCTTTTCTGAACAATTAGTCATTATATTCTATTTTTTTCTTTTTAGTCAGCTCCACCACATGGAACCAGGCAATGATACAGGATTCTCAGATTTTCTTCTTATGGGCTTCACAGATGAACCAGAAATGCAACCTCTCATATTTGGGATTTTCCTCTCCATGTACATAATAACTGCCCTGGGAAACCTGCTCATCATTCTGGCAGTCATCTCCACACACCCATGTACTTCTTCCTCTCCAACCTGTCTTTTGTAGACATCTGTTTCACAACCACCACCATCCTTAAGATACTGTAGAACATCTTGATACAGAGTATAGTCATCACCTATGAAGGATGCATAACACATATGTACTCTTTGAAGGATTGGATGACTTTCTCTTGACCTTGATGGCCTATGACCGCTTCATGGCCATCTGTCACCCACTGTATTATACAGTCATCATGAACCTCTGGCTCTGTGAACTGCTGGTTCTGGGGTCCTGGGTCATGAGTGCTCTGAATTCCTTGTTACACAGCTTGATGGTGTTGAGGTTGTCCTTCTACACACACATACAAATGCCTCACTTTTCTGTGAACTCAATCAGGTGGTTTATTTCACCTGTTCTGACACATTTTTCAATGACTTGGTGATATATTTTGTTGCTATTTTTCTAGGTAGTAGTCTCCTGGCTGGCAACCTTTACTCATACTCTAAGATAGTTTCTTCCATATATGGAATCTCATCAGCTCAGGGAAATATAAAGCTTTTTCCACCTGTGCATCTCACCTCTCAGTGGTCTCCTTATTTTATTGCACAAGCTTAGGAGTTTATCTCAGCTCTGCTGGTTCCCATAGCTCACTCTCTACTGCAACAGCATCTGTGATGTACACGGCGGTCACACCCAGGCTGAACCCCTTCATCTATAGTCTCAGGAGCAAAGACATAAAGGAGGCCCTGAAAAGACTCTTTGGGAAGGATGTAATCAAAGTGCCAATTGCACTCTTGCTGAACAAATGTCAATGAGAAGGATACTAAAGCCTGAGCCAAATGTGGCATTCTGAAATAATCTATGAGAACATACCTCTTCTATTTATTTCCTATATTTTATATGTATTTGTTTTATATGTCTCCATACAATATATGTAATTCATACAATTGAGTTCAGTGATTACTGATATTCAAAATCTTTCCCTTTGTCATTCGAACTCAGTGAAGGCTATCACCCAGCTAGGATATTTGTACATTCCCATTTATGTCAAGGGATTACATGGATCTGCATATATTAATTTCTCAAATGAAGTCATTATTTTGGATTTTTTCATTCTTATGAACTAAAGCGCACTCATGACTTTCACTGTTACCATGTAAAAACAAAATCTTAACACCATGGCAATATAAGTAGTTCATCATATTCACAGACATACATACATCCTTTTGCTGACTTAGACTATATCTTAGATCAAAGTTATCCTCATAAATTTTTAATGCTGTAAGAATCAAAAGAGTGAATAATTATGAAATAATTTTAGCCAAAATAAAGGATAAAAACAAAATAGAAGTATTTCTTGAAATGTTTATCAATGGGCTACATGATGATAAAAGTTAAAAACAGTCATTTCTTCTCCACAAGCAGGAGTTTGATTTTGAAATAAGAAAAGTAAAAGCACAAAACAGAAATCATGGTTTTAAAATGCATAACTTGCATCATTTAATCTTTATTATGAGGTATAGAAATACCTTAAATAACCAAACACAAAAGAAGGAAGTTTGCAGGCATATTGATCAGGAATGCAAACAGTATTCCTATAAAAAAGTGCAATTGTGTTCATTTATCATAGACATAGCCAGTAAATGCCAACTTATTCAAGTCAAACATTGAATGAAAAATTAAGCCCAACATATAAAAAATGATGTATACATAGAGTGATGTACAGGCACATATTGAATACTACAGAACCATAAAAAATATTTGATCTACAATCACATCTAATAATACTGAATACCATGTGATATAAGACACATTAACTGAGATACACCATGGATGCTTTCAGCATATAGAAAATGTCACTGTACAGCCTTATCGTCCAATTACTGGTTCTCTTGGTGATGGGATATAACACTGGTGACAGAATTTCTATGGATCTGGTTTTACATGAGTCATAATTTGTTAAAAAATCATTAGGTACATGTCTCTGGTTGATAGGGCAAGTTCTTGGGGCAAGAAAGCCTTAGCTCATATATTCCAAGGTGACTCATAATATTGAAGTCAGAATTCAAATGACGGAAGATACTGGACTGAACCACTAAATATTTAGGATAGTTTTTTAAAACAATTTTATAAAATCCTACATGAGGGAATCTTTTGTAACACAAAATATCAGCAGTAGAAAGAGAACCATTTCAATCTTCAACAATTTCTAACTTGTTCTCATTCTCTATTGTTATCATTCTCAGCAAGTTGGTTTTCTTTTCTTCAACTAAAACAAGCACATTTCTTAGAGTATTCACACTGACTGTTCCTTCTTTGGGCACACAGTCCCCAGATCATTCATGACACAGGGTCTCTTATTAGGGGTCTTCAAACCAGATGATGTAACCAGCTCTCCCCTAATTATACGTAAAAATGTTTATCTTCACATGTTCCACATGCCTCTTTCATTTTCTTTAATCACCTCTCAAAATATGACTTGTCATATAATTTTGGCTCATATTCTTTCAAAATCATTACCTAAAACATAGCTTCAAATGATGGAGAGGGTCGGTAAATTAAATAAAGTGATCATTGTTGATCAAAAAATTAACCATATTTAGAAGAATAAAACACAAATTTATCACACTCTCTAGTGAGTGAAAACCCCAAAACTTCTATATGAAAATTACAGATAAAGCAAATATTTGGAAAACCTAAATGACTAATGTCAGACTATTCAGGAGGACGACATCCTTACTGATAACAATGTAGCCCACACACCTGCACCTTCAGCATCAGAAGCTAAGAAGAGTTGGGGATAGGGAATGTGCAGAGGTTAAATACTGCTCCTCTCATAGGAGTACCTTCTGACTCAGAATTTGTTTTGCATCATAGAATGAAATTATTTGGGTCATTTGTGCATCAAAATGAATTTGGAGAAATGCTGGTGAGAAAAGGTTTTTCTTACTTTACACTGTTGACATGTGTAGCTGATAAATTGTTTGAGTCGGCTGTTATCCTATATTTTGTGGGTATTAACACAATATCTTCTGAAATTTTCAAGGGGATCTCCAGTTGTGAAAATCTTTTTTCTGGTTGAGAAACGCATCCAGACTTGGACAGACAGGATAAAAATCAATACTCATCCAAAACTCAATTTACATTTTCATAAGAAAATGAATTTCTTCTGTCTTATTTGTCAAATGGAGTACATGATAATACTATCTCACTGAAAACCCATCTTAAAATTAAAATCAAATAAATCTTATACTGTGTAAACTCGGAGATTAAACATATGTTAATATATCTCTTATAACTGATGGTCATATATAAAGAAGGAATATATGACAGGTTTTAACCTGAGATATAAAAGAAAGTTCCTATATGTTTTCCTAAAAGTGTCAGGAACACGCAAGAGCAATCGCTCCGCAATATTTTACCATTAGAACAAAGCTGTGCCCCTTCTATAGAGGGGGAAATAATTCCTCATGATTGCAGGTTAAGTATCACCCATCAGAAGTCAATAATGTGAGCATCAAGAGATCTAATCAAGCCAGAATCCTCAATCTCTGACTCTGTAGAAAACTTGAATGAGGCTTGAACATGTTTGGGGAGAATTTAACTCTCTAGGAGACAGGAGAGTTCAAGAGAAAACATCCTACAAGCTGACCTCGTAATTGACAACATTGTATCCTAGAAAAAGAGACAAAGCAAGAAAAATTTCATTCTGTCCACACCAGTGTCCACAGGGAAATCAATTAGTCAGAGGCTATAGTACCAGGAGGTGGGGAAAGGTGCTAATGAGCAAACACAGGAGTGTAAATCCTCCTCTCTAAAGACCCTCAGCTGCACAGCCTAGTCATGGACAGGACACCGTTGTTACTTTTAGAGTCCTAAATCTGGCTCAGGGGATCAATGTTATCCTACTTCCTGTTGCTTTGTCTGGGTTCAGAGCTTCATTCTCCATCATCAGTTACCCAGAGGCATTCTGAACATTGATGTTGAAAGCTTATCATAGATCCAAACCCAGGTGAGTGTAAGCCCAGCAAATACTACAGGAGTTAGTCAAAGGGAATGGAAGTAAGAATAGACCTGAGTTTACTAAAAGATAATCTAACCTAGTCCAGAGCCCAGATCACTGAAGGTGTTGGCTTGCTAGCTAACAAAATAACAATATACCAAAAGAGAAATAAATAGCAAACTTGGTGATACAAGGGTCAATGCTGACAATTCAGTGGTGGTCATGGGAGCCCAGTTAGGAGAGAGATTGGGAGGTTTAAGTCCTTCTAGTAAAAAGTGACTTTCAGTACAAAAACTTTGCAAGTAATTGGGTAGAGAAATATGTATTTTGTTAGCTGTAGAGGGAGAGGCATTAATCAATGGAGTTCTTTTTAAGATTGTGTATCTTTGACTATATATTCTTATTGAGAGCAAATAATTAACCAATCATGATAGACAACATTATTTTACACCAGAAATACCTGTGATATACATTGAACATATCACCTTTCTCTTTATGTTCAAGTTAAAAGGTATTTTATTTAGCAAAGGAAAAAGTGCATGTTAATGAACTTACTTTGCCATCACTACATACGTGTGGATTAGTAAGCCAACTAAATGATCTATCGAAAATATTCTTTGTTAGCTATTTGTTCCATATCATGAGTTTATCTGTATTATTGTGTTCATTCAACAAAAAACTGAAAATTTTATGTGAATATGAATATTTGTTCATAATGTGTAATTCATAAACTGTACTAAAATGCACAAGTCATATTATGTACTTCTCAATTGATTGTTTTGATAACATATAACTGAATAACAAAAGCTCTCATTTGAATAAATATATATGCTTTTCTGATACTTGGTGCTTATAAATCATATGATACACTATTTGCAACTTCTGTCCACATCTCTGTCACTCCTAGTCCTTTCGTTCTACTGCAATTGCCAAATGTTGCATCATCTGAAGACATCATTGTATGCATTCTTCATTAAGCTAGACTCCCGGAAACCTTTTCATCTTTACACTTATTTTGAACCCATATTTCATGCACTAAAATTACATTATTGAGTGTGCCTTGTTGACCTAGCAGTTTATTCGACTAGGGGAGTCCTCATACATCCCAAGGTTTCTGGTTGAGATCCATGACAAAAAGACAACCAAGATGACTAAATAAAATAAAAGACTTTTTACACATCACACTTTCTTACTGCCTGCCTACTACCTTCATTCCTGACTACACATTTTCATTTAAAAATTAAGAACATAGGTACTACATCCTCCTCCCTTTTTAAAAGATTTTCTGATTTCATGGTGTGACTATGCCATTTACAGTGTGGATGTTATTTCATTTTCTTTTTCACTAAAATAAATATCAAAACTTGAAGTTATGGGAACATAGTTAAGAGTGAATTTCCACCAAAGGAGTTGTGTCTCCAGGATATTTAGAGCAATATTCAGGCACACTTTAGACAACCACACAGGTTGGGGTGGGTGAACCCCAGGATGCTCTAAACATCCTGCATGAGGAGCCATATCCCACCTCTGGTGTGAGGTTCAATAGTATAGAAACTGAAAAAACAGAGTTAAAGTATATATATACACATATATATGTATATATATATACACACACACACACACATATATATATATATATATATATATATATCTGTCTTCAGGTGTGTTCACTAAGTTTTAACAGTTCACGGTTCTGAGATCAGAGTGTTTTTTTGTCTTCTTTAAAATTCCAACCCCATAAACTATATCATCTACATTTCTCCCCAGTCTGGTGAGGGTGGAAGAAAATTCTAGTTATTTTCAAACTATTGCTCAGGTTTAAAAAGGATTTCTATTTGATTCTCATGCTCATTTCCTATTAATGTTACAAGTGCATGTTATATGCCTATTTTCTCTAAGTGGCAACATTTTGAGTGATTTTTTACAGTCTTGTTTCTCAGTTGAGTTTTGGTTGAATATTTTATTGATGAATTATTTTGAAGTTTATATTGGTAAATATATCTACCATTCCACTTCTAATTTTCTTACCTTCATTAGGATATTGATGATCACCTAAAAATTTCAAGTGTTTATTTTTACATGGTCACCAAAAATCTACTATTTGCCATGAGTTTTCACAGTGTGTGAATTTTTATAAATCTACAGATTTAGATGCAAAGAAAGTATCTAAAAAGTCATATAGTTATGTAAAGAAATGAAATAACTTCATGTAATTGAAAATTTTAAACAAACATAAACAAATGAAAATGTGTGACATAGAACCACTTCATTTCTTTCCAGAGAATTATTTATATCAGCTTTTATTAAACATTTTCCAACTAGATTGAAAAGAAAACTTTCTAGATATTACAGCTCCATATATACTGAGATTTGATTGCTTGTTCATTCCCCAAAATTATTTTACAATATCTACGCTATGTGAGAAATTTCTATGTACATTTGTCTTGTATTGTCTTATGTCAAGGACCTTGCTGATTTCTAATCCATGTTGATATTGTTCAATTCATCTTTGAATATTTTGATTTGCTTTTGATGCTCCATCAAATATATATTGGTGTATAGACTACTCTAAATGATTTCATTTACTCTGTCGTGATTTTTATTCTGGAACTTCACATTTTCCTAATTTTTTTTCTACAAGTACACATATAATACCATACCTTTAATGGAAACAAAGATGAGCAATGCAGGTGTAGTCATTACATTATAATGTTGATGTCACAATAAACTGGACTGAATGTAGGTATAACACCATGACCTCTAAAAAAACTGAAGAAATTTACTCAGTATGAAAGTTCTGCAATGTCATGAGGTGAGCATGATCTTCTAGAACATGATCTGGGGTGGAGACGGAATATGGGAATGAAATCAGACCAGGACTACAGAATTCCCACTGGACTGGTTAGAAATTCAACAAATATCAGATGTCACTATATAGTTCAAACTAACAAAAAAGGTGTCACGTAAGAAATATGAGACAGTCTTCTCTCATCTTCTATAGAACTCTATAAAATATATATTGAATAGACACAGGAAGAAAAGTCTACTGCCTCATAAAAACGTCCAATTTGTTAATTTCCTCTTGAGAATTGTTAGGTTAATTCTTTTGACCATATTTTTCTTAATCATTCACCAGCCAGAGTTGTGCACTGAAAAATAACACTAGTTGTTGTTTTACACCATATTGTGTTTGATAAAGTTATTTTATCAAGTTATTTTACACCATAAGTTATTTTATGCCATATTGTGTTTGATAAACAGCAAGAAAATATAAGCAATCATAATGTCTCCAAAAGCAGGAATATTTTAACTTTTAAGTGCTTGGGATCACTTAGGACTTACCCAGAAATACTGCATCTTTTATACCCTCATCTTTTCCCTTCCCATCCCATCATAGTTCTCTCCTGTCTCTCACTCCCTTCCCCTCTTTTTTGTTCCCTCTCTCTCTCTCCATTGAACACCTTTAATGTTCCCTTAAAGACAAGCAAAAATAAAGTAACAAGTATGGATCCCCAAGTCTATGGGAACTTAGGAGCTTCCAAACGGATATTCCATTCAAAATGGAATCCATTT
>RJWH01010315.1:0-17335 GCA_004363575.1 Solenodon paradoxus
AGGCAGTTTAAATTACGCAAGAATGATGACATTAAAAAAAAAAAAAAAAAACCACGAGAATGATGTTCAACTCCAAGTTGTGTCCCAGTGACTGCGAGTCTATTCTCTTTACTTGGGTCTGTCTGTGCCTTCTAAAATACCTGCAGAGCTGCCTACCCTCTGTCCCGACTCCAGCCTCACCTCACTGCTGTATTGGTACAGGGCTGAGCTGTGTAGGGGATCCTTCACAGCCCTCCCCCGCCCCTCACAACACACTACCTCAGTCACCCTGGAAGACCTAGTGAATGAGTTTGTGTGCTTCATTCACACCTAACGCCATCACCAGCCCTGCTGGCTCAGCACAAAACTATTTTTTGTTCTCCTAATACTTGGAACTTTTAAAAAGGTCACAGATTGCTTGCTTGATCACGGTTGGCAAATGTCTTCAAGCCCCAGACTCTGCCTTGTTGACATGTCCTCAACAAATTAGTGGGTCCCCCTCACCCAGCAATCTCTTCATAGCAGAGCTCCATGAGGAATCTTGAGATGCAATAACTCCACTAAATGGGCCATCCTCCAAGAGCCTGTGATTCCCCAAGAGTATTCCTCTCTCAACCCCACACAACTCTTGCCTGTCATCCCTAAGTTTCTTTTCTCACTGCTGACCCTTGTCCATCCTGTGTGCTTGCTGGAAGGTCTTCACTCATGAACAAACTGCACAACCTTGATGTCCCCTCCATCTCCCTTTACCTGTACTCAACTCTCACCCAGGACATCACATGCTCTAAAGCTGTTTCAAGTGGAGACTATTCATGTACTCACCACCCCGCTGTCTCACACACACACACACACACACACACACACACACACACACACACACACACCCTTCACACCCTATATCATGTGGTCTGAAGGAGGAGTTGGCACTGGCTCACTCCTGTTGTTGCCAGATCATTAACCCTCCACCCTTCATGGAAGCTCAAACACCTCTCCTTTCCTTCTGCCACCAAGTCATTGGTCACTCCCACACATTCATGGAGGACTTGGGAATCTGAGTAACAGCTTCCTCTCTACCCACCACCCCCAGCCCTGCCATCACCCAGGGTGACATCTGTGATCATATGGACAAATCATCTGGAATTTGAACCTTGTCTCCTTTTCCACCAGGAAAATCTAGATCCTCAAGAGAAAAGTCCTCACCTTCCTTTCCCTGCAACCTATTGGAACATGTCCTAGGTGCCCATCCTTCTTTCCTCCCCTCTAGCCTCAGTGGAAGAGGTGTTTCCTCCTCCCTTAGGAAACTTGGGCCTCAGTCTCCATTCAGTATTCCTCACCACCTTCCTGCCTCTTCCAGGATCCGCTCCCGTAAGCATCTCCCTCCATCTCCAACAGCTCTTCCACAGTCTCGTTCTGGTCTCTAAAAATACTTTCAGGTTTCTTCCCAGAAACAGTTTTTGGCCTATACCCCCAACCTCTGCTACACTACAGTAACCCCTTTCTGAGACAAGTTTCTCAAAAGAGCAGTTTACATTCTCTGCCTGCCCATCCCTTAGTCCAAGAATTAACGAAGTGCAGACTGCCGCCAAGTCTGGTTTATTGCCTGTTACGTATGGCTTGAAATTAAGAATGATTTAGACATTTTTAATGGCTGAAAAACATCAAAAGAGAAATACAGTCACTTGATAGGAACGCATTCTGAGAAATGTGTCAGTGGGCAAGTTTGTTACTGTGTGAACATCATTCAGTGTAGCCTTAGCTGGTATAACCTACGATGCACCTAGGTATATGACACAGCATACTGGGACCACCATCTTATGTATAGTCCATTTTTGACTGAAAGTTAAATAAGAGACATTTATTAGTTTATGACATGTGACAATTATATGAAATTCACATTTCAGTGTCCATCAGTAAAGGTTTATGGGGTATGATCACAGACTTATTGTCTATGGTGACTTGGCACAAGAAAGGAGAGATGACTAGGAGCAAAAGAGACTGTATGACCAGCAAAGTCTAACCTATTTGCTATCTGATCCTTTATAGGAAAGGTTTGCTGACCTCTGCCTTGGTCTCTGCCAGTCATTCCTCCACATTTCTACCAGAGGGGTCTTTCTGATGCACAAACCTGAAAATATACACATGTATCTATCTATCTCCATTCATCCATCCATCCATCCATCGATACATACACACATATATCCATCCATCCTTATTCCATCCATCCATATCTCAAAGCCCTGCTTTAAACCATCCAGTGGCCCCAATTGCCTTCAATTCTCGCTCCTTGGTCTGGCACATGATGCACCACATATCTGACTCCACACTGTTTTTTCACCCTTATGTCCTGTCCTTCTCCATCAAATATATTCTGCTCGGACCATTCTGAACTTTAAGCTTACAGTTCCCCAAATGCTTAATATGGTTTCATGCAGTTTATGTACCTTGCCATGTATTCCCTCAACTTCAACCCATTTCCTCACCTAACTTCTACTTATCTGTTAAAACCCAGTTTAAGGGTAACTAAGCCTTCCAGGATGCCCTCAAGCTGAACTAGGGACCCCTCATTTGGGCTCCCACAGCCCCCAGGGCAAATCTCTATCTTACCCCTAGAAGTGTTATCCTGTTTGATTTACAAATGTGCTATTCCACAAGCCATGGGTACCTTGAGGGCAGGGACTGGGTGTTACTGAGTTGTTTACTGACAGCAGCTAGAATAAGAATTAACCAAAACGGGTACTCAGTAAAACATTATCTGAGCATCGGTGAATGTCTCTCTCTTTTCTTCTTTCCTTGTAGTTACTTTCAGGGAACCTAATGACTTCAGTGTCTTTAAGTTTCACAATAAGCTTCACTACTGCCAGCTTTTTCTGAATTTCTGCAGAAATACATTCAGATAAGCAGAATCACTGGCTGGCTTAATGACTGTCTCTTAAATGTAACTGAGTACCAATGAAACCTCCATGTTTAGAAATGGCATTCAGTCCCCTAAAGACATAGATTCAATTCAAGGGAAAGCTGAAAGAGGATTTGACAGTACTGAGCACATAGTAAGTGCTCAGTAAATACTTGACAACTGAAAGATGTGGATAATTTAGTTCAGTGTTTGGTACAGTCCATGGATCATTGAAGGTGCCTGATAAGCACTGAGTTCATTCATTCATGTATTTGGGGAAAGACTGAAAAGCTAAGCTGAGGTCATACTATGGAAGGTCTAAGTCACAGAAAATTTTAACCCTTTCCTTTCCCAGATCCAAACCTCCCCAATGCTAATTTGGCAGCAGAAAGGGGGATGAATGAAATGCAGATAGATGAACAGTAGGGAGGCCAGTTAAGAGATCAGAGAAGTGGTCTTCTGAAAAGTAATGAGGCTGTGGCTTATTGGATGTAGTTGGAATGGAAATGGGAAACTGAAGGCAAAAACCAATGCAGGGGTAGGATTAATCTGTCTCGGTGACTGATGGGGTGGGTGGGGAGCATTGGAGGGAAAGGATTGAAAGAGGAATCCTTTGAACCTGAACAACTGGAAGACACAAGATTACTAATATCATTAAAATGGGACTCAGACTGTAGAGTGTGGGATTTAAGGGGACAGTGGAATATCCAAGTGGAGGTATCAAAACAGACAGTTACTAACGGGGGTCTGGAGTCCAGGAGTGAAGCCAGGATCAGCAATAGACTTGGGAGCTATACGGACACTCCTTGGCAATAATGCCGGCTTGGTTCCAGACCACTGCAATAAAGTGAGTAGCATAGTACACCAAGTGACATAAATGTTTTGGTTTTCCAGTGCATATAAATTTAAGTTTACACTATACTATTAAGTGTGCAATAGCATTATGTAAAAAAAACTGAATGATTTGTAGACATTAATTAAATGTGACACAGACACAGAGTGAGCACATGCTGTTGGAAAAAATGATGTCAATAGACTTGTTGGACAGAAGGTTGTCACAAACCTTCAATTTGGAAAAAAGAAAAGGCAGTATCAGCAAAGAGCAATACACTCGGGTAGGCCGGTATGCACAGTCTTAAAGCTGTGGGAGTTTGTGCGTTCTTCAAAGATGACAGGGTCAAAAGAGACCCAGCCTTAGGGCCACAGGATAGGAAATGCTTGCATTCAAGGAACAGAACAAAGAATAGGTCGCAACTATCAGTTACAACCCAAAAGAGCTATTCTGGATTTTTCAGGTTTTTTTTCTGAACATACCAATCCAATGTGTTAGAAAAGAAAAGACAATTTTCTGTTTTATTTTTGGTGTCAAAGCTATTGAAATAACCATACCAACCTCAGACAAGTTACCTAGGATACTTTGCGCAGATGTGGTAATGAATCCCAAGAGAGATATTAGTAGATCTGGAAATAGTCCAGAGAAGAGCAATTAAAATAATCAAAGAGGGGAAGCAAGTCATGTTTTAGGAATAACTAAACAGACAAAGAATCTCTTCAGTCTGGAAAACTAGCCAGGAGAGTCAACAAGAGTAGCAATAACAAAAATAACGGCCAACATTTATTGAGTGTTCATTATGTGTGAGACTCTTCTAAACACCTTCTGTGTCTCAATCCTGACAACAATCTTATCAGCTAAGTACCATTATTATCCCCATTTTAGTAATGAGGACACTGAGGCACAGTGAAGTGCTCCTCTGATTAACCAGTTATAGTAAAAGATTCCAACCCAATCTGGTTCCAGAGTGTATGTTTTTAATCAGGGGAGTATAAACCACCCAGCAAACAAACATGAATCAGCTCGTCACACTACCACACTTTTGTTTGCTAAGATTCAAAACTTGAAATGCCAAGGCAGTACTTCAGGCTTTAAGAGAAATATGTTTGTCATCACCTTGGTAAAGAAAAAAAGTGAGAATGCAATTTCAATGTAATATTGAAAATACTAGCTGATCCAGCAGGTAGTAAACTCCGAGAATGTGTTATTGGGAAGGTTTTAATCCATATGAAGAGCTTGAAGAAAGGTACCAACCGTAGACGTAGACCTCTCATAGTTACCTCTGAGAATCAAGAAGGTATTCCTAGAGGAAGTGGATTTTTGAACAACAGGAAAAAACAGAGTATGGCAGACAGAGGGAGAACCTGCATGGGAAATGGAGATGTGGATCAGTGGTGGATGAAGTTACTCATCTAGTTGGGCGGCATGAAACAAAGTTAATTAACTTGAAGACACTTCTTGGAGAGAAGTGCTTTCTCTATTCAACAGACCTTTCTGGGTCAATGTGATGTCTTCATAAATAGCATCTCTGTAGGAAAGGCTTTAGAGACCCCCATCGTTAATAACATCCATGTCAGCTAGCCACATGACTTAGGGGAAATGGCTGCTGCTTTGGGAAAACAAGGCCCTTCTGGTGTCTTGTAGGAATTTGAATGCTCTTTCTCATGAGACTTTCGTTCTAAGAGTTCCTGAAAACAGTCTAGCTACTAGGTGTACTTTGCACCTTCGGCATTTAACTCCAACCTAGAGAATAACGTATGAGTGAACCCGAGGTACTTATCTGAATGATACAGTCCCTGGTACCTGGGACAATGAATGCCTTGGCTTCCCTTCAGGTTGGAATCTATAGCTAAGACAATTAAAACCCTACTATTTCTTGAATATGTGAACCAAGCCAAGTTTCTATTGCATCTACTGCAAATTTGAAAGAAGAATTGGAAGAAGAAAAATGGGGAATGAGTTTGAAGAGGATAATGGAGAAAACAATTCAGTACCTGGATAAAAGTCACTTTTCTGAGGACTAGGATAATATATTGGGACTTTACACAAACACCGGACTCCTTACTGGCTCTTTTTTCCTCCCTGTAATCTCATCTTTTACAAGAAAATAACCAGATTTCAGCTCCTTTCAGAAAACTCCTAATCCTTTTCTGCTTCAGATAAATTAATATAAGCAGAGGTAATTTAATAGAGTACCCAAAAAGGCTAATTTCAAATTATTAAACAAAGTTTTAATCCTTTAAAAAAATTTGCTACCTCCCAGGAATGGAGAAGGAAACACTTTCCTATTACATTCAAAGAGTTTATTTCCTGGTTCTTCCAGATCATGAGGTTTAAAAATAGGACTACATTTGTAAGAAACATATTAGATCATACTTGACTTTGATCAAATACTGTGTCAAATCTTGGCTTAACGATGGAGAAATTGGAGCAGGCCCAGAGAAAAACAATGACCAAAATGAAAGGTTTGGAATATGGAATCCAGAACAAAAACTATATAAGCAAAATTGAGGAAATATGAGGACTCTTGGATGTATTCTTTATTTTGCATTTTTTGGGCTCTGAGGAAGCTAAAATGTATCAGAAACTATTTATCATCAATCAAAAGCTTGTACATACAAATCCACAGGGATTTTTGAACCCAGTTCAAAATAATAGAAGGCCTCTCTAGCTATTCTTTCAAACAAGGACATAAATCTCTCCCCTTCTATCATTCATTCAGTCATTCATTCATTCAACAAACATATTTAATGCCTGCTAAATGACAGGTAGTGTTCTAGGAAAATCTCTGTTCTTTTGGAACTTACATTCTAATGGGAGGTCAGGGATGTAACAAGACAAGCAATAATAAGAGAAGAAACATAATAAATACATAAACTATAGAGTATGTATACATAAACTATAGAGTATGTTAGTAGGTCTGGCTGAGGGAATCTGGAATGGGAAGATACCACATTTAAAAGTATTGGTCAGAATAGACATTTATGAGAAAATGGGAGTGAGCAAACTGATGCAACTAAAACAGGATTCTGATAGGGTTGAGGGGAAAGACTGATTATACCGTGTGTTTACCTTGGGTTAGGCAATTTACAACGCTGTACCAATCAGTCAGTGGGCACTGGCGGAGTTGCTGCAGTTTGGAAAAAGGGATGAATTCCGTTTTGACCATCTAAAGTTTGAAATGCCACAGAATAGAAATAAATGACCAGCAAGTAGTTGGAAATACAGATCTGGAGTTACAGAGATATTTGAGATAGAGATGTTGATTGGAAACCACTGGACTATCTCACCGGAGGAGAGGAAAATGACAAGAGATCGCGGAGAATAACTCACTATTAAAACATTTTAGGGGACAAAGATGGAAAACTAGAGAAAGGAGAGTTCATTTTATGCTGATCAGAGAGACAGACAGGATGAGTCTGCTTCGTCAGCCTGTTTTTATTCCAAACCGTTCCATTTCTCCCTTAATGTAAACTGCTTGTCTTTATGACAAAACACTGCCCCAGCGCTCTATCTCCTTGGACACCGAATCTTTCTTAAGAGACCTTTATCAGGTAAGGAAAAGGGAACCAACATTTTACTGAGTATCCCCCGCGTGCCACGTGCCTGGGGATCCAAAACACGGGTTCTTTTCCTCTACACCCCACCGCCCGCAAGCTTTCACACCCTTGTCTCCTTCCACAGTGACAGTTTTCAGGGCGCTGAAACAGAAAAAATCGGCGGAACACAAAGGGAACAGCTAAAAGAAAATACAAAACAAATCCTAAAAGGCCACCTGCCGGGGATAGAGACCCAGCGCCCATTGCCTTTAACCAGCTCCTCCAACCTTTACCAGCCCGCCCCGCCCGGATCTCTCCGCAGGACCCGCCCCTTACCCCGAGGCCCGCGCTGATTTGCTGACGCCTTTCCTCTGCTTCCCCATTGATCCTGGTTTCGCTTAGATCCGCCCCTCGCGGAGAGACAGCGAAGCACAAGCACCGCTGGCCCTGCACTCGCGGACCTCGTTCCGCGTCTCTTTCCTCTTCTTCCCGGCATTCCTGTTTCCGCTTTCTCACGGCTCTTAGGTTTTTCCACCTAAAAGGCACTTCGCGCCCAGGCAGTCGGTGACGTCATTATTCTGCGCTGCGCGTACACCCGCGGGTGGAAGGAGGAAAAAGGTTCCACCGCCCTTAGCTTTTGTTGGAGTGCTTCTCCTCCAGATCATGGCGCCGTCACTGTGGAAGGGGCTCGTGGGCATCGGCCTCTTTGCCCTAGCCCACGCGGCCTTTTCCGCTGCGCAGCGTAAGTGCCTGGGGGCGGGACTTCGGGGGCTGTGTGTGGACCCACCCCGAGAGAGTGTCAGATCGAGTGTCCCAGGGAGGGTCATTTGAGACCTTAGACTTTGGAATGACTAGGAAAAGTAGCACGGGGCACCCGGATGGCAGGCTTGGAGTCAGTTTGAGCAGAGTGGGACATCTGAGCTTGCAGCAGGGGTGGAAGGGGGGTGATTGGGAGAGGGCTCAGCGGGCTGCAGGGTGGGTAGAGAGGGAGTGTGTCCGGAAATCGAGGACAGGTGATGTCAGCTCCAGCGTGGGGCTGATCAGGCATAGTGTCAGATTGAAGACCGCAGATACTCTTGGTCGCGTGACAACTAGGTGGATCACATATTGAACTGTCCAGGCAGAGACTGAGAAGTTAAGGGACCGTCTTTTTTTTGACTCACAGAGGCATCGTGCTACAGGGGAAAGAGCCCTGGACTGGGCTGGAGGGCTGGTTCTTAAAAACTTGCTAAATCTGCGTGACCTTGGACAAGTATGTCTTTTCTTTGAGGCAGCATTAAGGTGAATTTTAATTCCTGCCTTTTCTATGTCATAAAGTTACTGGGAAGTTTAAATGAAAAAAATCCTTTAGCCTACGAATATAATTGCATTGTCAGGAAGAAACTCAGGAGTCCAGCCAAGGATGTAGTGCCGTCTCAAACAGTTGATGTGGTTTTGAGACTTCCTTCTTTCCTAGACCTGGGCTTAGCAAAGACTGGCACGTGGGCCAAATGCAACTTTCCTCCTGTTTTTTGTAATGAGCTAAGAATATTTTTTGACGTTTTTAAGTTGTTGGGGGAAATAAGCAGAATAACATTTTATGACCCATGATAATTATATAAAACCCATATTTTAGTGCCTGTCAATGAAGTTTTATTGCACACAGTCACACCCATTCATTTAGGTATTGTCTAACTGCTTTCTAAAGGCAAAGTTGAATGGTTGAGACAGAGACAGTATGACCAGCAATAAAATATCATTTAGCCCTTTACAGGAGAAGTTTGCTTTTCCCCTATTCTAACCTATAGCGCCCGTTGTCCATAGGGACCATGTATATTTTGTTCATTGCTGTCATTCCGATGCCTAGTACAATATTTTCTACTGTAGGCACTCAATACATTTCAGTGAAAGAAATGAATTCAAAGTTGAACTTCCTTTATTTGTTAGGTTTTTATCTTCAGGAATAAAGTAGACAGTGAAATGTGAATTCTTTCAAAGCTCTGAGTTTCTCAAAAGAAAGTCATTTGTTCTATTATGTTACATTTAACTACTTTCTACATATGTATTATATTTGACAGAAATTCAGCTCTTTATTTTTGAAATCAATTGTAGACTTACAGAAAAGTTACAATGATTATACAGAGTTACTGTAGTCCCCTGGCCTGGTTTCTCGTATTGGTAACATCTTATATTACCGTGGTATATTTTCATAACTGCAACTGTATGTTAACTACTAACTACAGTCTAGCTTTTTTTTTTGACTTTACCAGTTTTTCCATTAAATGTCTTCTTTGCTTTCCAGGAATCAATCCAGGTTATTACATTGTATTCAGTTGTCATGTTTCTCCCAGTCTTGTCTGTTCTGTGACAGTTTCTCCAAAGCCCCAGTCTTTTATAACAACAATAGTAGATAACACTTTATAAACTAAGCACTTTACACATATCTTATAAGTAAGTCCTACCAAAAACACCTTGAGGTAGCTCTGACTGTTATTACCACCTTTGAAAGATGAAGTTGAGACGCACAGAGCGAGGAAACGAGCACAAAATTACAGAGGTGATCAATGGTGGGACCAGGTTTCAAAGACAGACCAGCAGTTTGACTCGGAGTCTACTTGCCACACTGCTTTAAAGAATGCAGTCTCCAGTAATTGGTTGAAATTGCCGTTTTGGTGCTCGATGATGTATTATGATGTATAGTGCTACCTGGGGGAGCTCAAAGTCTAGTGGAGATAGAATGGCTGGAAATTTCATCACAACAACATGAGGTAGATACTATGCTTAAAAATATCCAAGGATGCATGGAGGTGGCGGTTGTCGATTTCTCTGGGTGCAAGTGGTCAAGGAAAGTCTCTAGAGCCTTGCTGCTCCAAGTGTGGTCAGCTGTCCAGCAGCATGGGAATCACCTGGGGGCTTGTAGAAATGTAAAAATTCAGGCCCCACTTCAGATCTGTTGAATGCATTCTGCATTTTGATAAGCTCCTCAGGTGATTTGTTTGCTAAGCACTAACTACTCTAGAGGTGATTAGGGTACTGTGGAGTAGGGCTTCATTTTCTTCAATAGGCTTCTGTTGTAAAATTTTACAATACTAGAGCAAGGAGATCTCTGGAGTCCAACCCCATCGTTTCTCAGATGTGGAAATGCCTGCCAGATGAAAGGTGATATTAGAGGGGATCAGCTGTATAGTGAAGGGAGAACCGAAGTGGTGAACTTAATTTAATAAATACAGATGTGGATATACTATGAGGAGCACTTTAAGCCTATGTAATGTTATGAAGCAATGTTCCTTCAATAAAATTATTTTTTTAAAGGTAGTGTGAGAGTCAGAATAAACTTCATGAAGAAGAAAACTAGCTGGAAACAGGCAGTAGTAAGAAGTTAGCTCAAACCTATTTTAGGTACTGGTTTGATTTTGCTTTTACACCCACCATTATGGTCAACCCTGTAAGGAAAAAACAAACAAACTTCAGAACTATGTTGAACACATTCTCTTTTAAGATAGAGTCAGTACATACTCACTCAAAACAAACTGTGTTTTTTAGTCCACTGTACATTATTAGAGATTGTGCCAAGTTCTCTAGAATCAGGAGTTTGTGTTTTTCTGTGTCCAGTGAGATGAAAATGCATTGTGGACTTGTCACTGCAGTGGGGCCTCTTTATAATGCTCATGTGGACATATTAGCTTAATATTTACCTTTGAGGCTGATTGTGTCATCTCAGATTGTGGCAGCAGATGTTCTACGACCTACTCATTTTTGCCTTAATGAACTCGGTAATGGACCTACCTCATTTAATCCTCACTGGGCCCCACTTTACTGTTGCAGAAACTTAGTGAAGAGATACTCTAGTTCTTTGGTTATAAAACACGCTCCCTCTCCCACTCTTACATTTTAACATTCTGAAATCCATATATACATGTTACAACCCAGGAGGGTGTGTTACACTGAAGGAGATATAGTCAATTACATTATGCTGAAGAGCTGGGATTTTGATCCGGTTTATAAGCTTCCAAATTCTCATCCTTTCCCTTCAGATCTTGCTATCTCCTGAGGCTAAGGTAGCAGCAGAATTATAATTACATCATAGAGGCAGAAATTGATGTCCTGAAATGTCTCCAATTCCACCATTGCCCCAGAATATTCTGTCAGGAAGAACATTCCTATACCAGTACTTCGTCCATACTAGGTGGTGCTACTCAACGTTGAGATTTTTCAGGTAGACTTACTTGTTTTTAAATCATTGTAATTTCTTTTGACAAGTTGGTGAAAGAAGTGATCAGTTTCAGAGGATTTGAGTTTTCCTGTAGCACTGAAAAAATGTTTTGGTATTTTTTCCTCAGACTTGCTCACCTTCTTCCACTGCTTTATAAAGGTGACAGAGCAGGTCACGATGAGAATAAAATAGTTAAAGATCAGGCTGACTGTCCTAGAAGAGGGAGGGTTTTGAGGAATCCAGGATTACTATTACTTTATGTAGCATAAGCAGCTGTTTCTTTGCTATATTGATTTGCTTGCATTTTGAGAAAGAAAAACGGGCTATAATTTCCTTAATGGTATGCTTCTGGTTTATAGATCGTTCTTATATGCGATTAACAGAAAAGGAAGATGAATCACTGCCAATAGATGTAAGTTGGTCATTTATATTCCATTAAATATATTTTTAAAATTAGCCATATAGCTTATAATAACTTTTTGAGTTTTATTCCCTTAAAAACTTCCAGACATGAAATAGCATCTGTTATCTACTTTACTTTTTGTCATTCATTATAAGTGTTTTGGCAATAAATGATTTATCTGGTTTCTACAACTAGTTTAGTCTTTCTAGAAGTCGTTCTTTTTGTGGTCTGAGATGGACTTGAAAAGTTCATTATTGGACTTTGAGTTTTAGAAACGTTTCTTTTTGTATAACATTTAAAAACAAGCAAAACTAACCATGAAATATTGTTTAGGGACACATACACAGGTGGTAAGACTCAACAAACAAGGAAGTGGGTGTTTACTCAAAAATGATATGTGAGCTTCACTCATAATTTTTATCTTTATTGGATTTCAAATTACGAAAGTAGTAAGTTCTTTGTAACAGATTCAAATAATAAGGGTAAAAAGTAAAACTGACCCCAGAGAATTTAAAAAAAAAAAAAACACTTATCCCACTACTCAGCAATTCTGCTTTTATGTCGGATGGTGTCAGTAGTTCAATTTTATTGTTATGCATAAACATCATCTTTATTTGTTTGTGTAATTTTACTTTCTTTAAGAAAGTTATTTTTAAGCAAGTTATTTTGCATAAGTGTATATGTATAGTTTATAATTAATTTGAAGTACTTACTTTTTCTTGAACACATTTTCATGAACATTCACAAATTTACCACATTCTTTGCTTTTCCTTTTTTTTTTTTTAACCCCAGACCTTGGGTCTTGAACTCGGGTCCAAAGGCTTCACGTAGTCTGCACTCAGCTGCCTAAAGCACAGGGTTGTCCCGGTCATGCTCTTGTGAACAGTGTCTGTAACCGAATTGTGTGAAACAGTTTCCCTTGGTCCACAGGTGGTGGGAATGTAAACTGGGGTCCATGTTAGATTTTAGCTTAGAAAGTTAGGGTATTGGCTTATAGCAAATTTTGATTTTCATTGTCCATAATTAAGGATATGGTAAAAGTAGCCATGAACTTGTTTTCCCATCACCTTTGCTTTGTGGTAAATGCTCAGACAGATACCTGTTTAGAATAATTTTCTTTTTTTTCAAATTGGCATCTTGAGAAGTACAGAAAATCACGATGAAAATTAAAATACACTACAATCCCATGTTGGTTAATGTCAAAGATTGCAAATTTCTGCTTGTACAACCTCTGTGGAAGATGATTTAGTAGCAGTTGAACATATGTGTACTCTATGTCCGCACACCAGGAGACAACACAAGGATGTCCAAATTGACATTGTGAAAGTAACACTCGGGAAGCAGCCCACATTGCTGTCAACAGTGGAACGAATAAATTGTGTTGTTTTTTTTTTCATGTAAGGAAATACCAAACACAACAAATGAACTCCAGCCATATACTACAGCAGGGGTGAATCTCACAAAAAAAAAATGTTAAAAACAAGCAAAAGTGAACAGTATGTTTATATATATATATATATATATAAATATATAGCTGGTAAACTTAAAAAGGAGGTGATAAATACACAAATCAAGACAATAGTTAATTTTGAGTGGCAAGGCAAAGGATGTAATTGGAAGGAGACATAGGAGACTTGAGGTTACTGGTAACATTTGATTTCTTAAGCTGGGTGGTGGGTAAAGGGTGTTCTTTTTATCCTCTGTGATATTTAGCAATAATATATCAAAACTTCTTTAGTTGCTCTTAGAAACAGGTTAATAGTTGATAACTGAGTTATGAATGGCTCAGTACCTGTTTTTGCTATTAGAGAAAACCCCCAAAATATTTTTGTAGCCACTCTGCAGGATGAATAGAAAATTTTATTATGTCTGAGTCCAAGTCATTTAAAGTGAGAATTGACTCCTTGGTAGGATTTGGGAGAAATACTTGTTAGATGCTATAAAGAGATGGAGAAAAAAATTGTAAATTTTAATATTTGCTTGTTATTTAGTAATCTCACTTTTTATACTCACAGATAGTTCTTCAGACACTTCTTGCCTTTGCAGTTACCTGTTATGGTATAGTTCATATTGCAGGGGAATTTAAAGACATGGACGCCACGTCAGAACTCAAAAATAAGTAAGTCTTTCCCTTTTCATAGGCATTGTATGTTATAGGGGTTTTGCTTCATTTATATAACTTAAAATGTCTGTTTCCAGGTACATAAAAGTTTGTTTTGTTTCTACATTTTGACTATGCAGTTTGCATGAATAATGAGGTAAAATATGGAGAGTTTGATATGATAGAAAGTATGAAAGCAAAAGAAAAAAAATGAAAGTTGAAGCGACAGTTTCTGACACTAGAATAAGATGTTATGTTATGGTTGCCTAAGCCTATTTGTTGGTTGTGTGGTCAAATAGATGGAGATAGATATACAGGAAGATACTTCCTCAGAGATTTTTCCTCCCTCCCTCCCTCTTCATTTCCTGCCTTTCTTTCCCGCTCCTTTTGTCTCTTATTCCCTGTCAGTCTTTGGAAAAAGGAGTTTGCTATTTCCTCTCTCATTGAACCTGATCTGTGACACAAACTCTGCTCTCAAGACTTTTTCTATCCCTGAATTAAAGTACGTTTGTTACTCCTTTTTTCTCTTATACATTTTCTAAGCTGCTTTCATGAGCTCTGCTTGCTCTTCTTTTCCTTATTTCTTACTTTCCGAAAATCATCTGTTAGTTTTGTTTGATTCCATCTCTGGACTTGACTCACCATCTTGATCTTTGAAATGACAACCCTTTATAGTATTTCCTTAGAAGGATTCTCAAGAAACATTTGTGTGCTGGAGACAATGTACCCCCTTTTTACTTTGACTTTTCGACTTGTTTTCAATAGTCACGTCTCAGTCTTCCTGATTTGTGTGGGAGTAAACTTGAATTTTTAGATGAGCTGCCTTTGAGATTTGCGTTTTCATTTAAGAAAGGATAGTTTTGTTTTGTTTTTCTCCAGGAAAAAAAAACATATTTAAAAACACACCAACACTAAAAGCCATAGGTGTTTGTCAACTGTTTTTTGACTACACACACACACACACACGCACACACACACATCTTACTGGACAAGAAGAAAGAATTCTCTACTATCCACACCCACTCCTGTTCTTACAAAGCATCTACCAGGAATCACAGGCAAGGGGCCAGGAAAGAGAGAAATCATACAGAATGGCATCAAGTAGGTGGTAGCAAAATATACAAGTTAGTAGGTAGTAGTGAAAAATACTTGTTTGGACAGCAGCAGGTTCAGCAGGGGCAAAAAGTGTTTTTCGTTGTACTTGAAAGATTCTTGGAAAAGGAAGCTGTGAAATGATCATGTGACTTGAATAGAAAGGGTCAAATGAGAATAATTAAAGGAACAATCTCTGTTTTGATTTTTTAAAAGACTCTTTGACATGGACTAATGTGAGATGCACCAGTTTGATTAACATTGAGCTGCTATGTGTTTTACTATTCACAGGTACCCTGGTAGAAATGGCTGCCTAAAGAAAGGAGGACTTCGTATTGCCCTTTTTTTTTCAGTTTTTTTATTTTCATTGTATAGGAAAAAAGAGATATAGTATTCTTATAATTTATAGTCTGATTTTGTGGGTTTAAGTTTTGTTAAAAATATAACCCATAGCAAATTCTTAATTCATTAGAAGGCTGCTTATTTTTAATAGGCTCTTTTATCAAGGTTTATCTAAAATTGATGCTTTTTTTCTTTCAAGGACATTTGACACATTAAGGAATCACCCATCATTTTATGTATTTAATCATCGTGGTCGAGTACTGTTCCGGCCTTCGGATACAACAAATTCTTCAAATCAAGATGCATTATCCTCTAACACATCATTGAAGTTACGAAAACTTGAATCACTGCGTCGCTAAGATTTTTACAAATTATGATATCAGGACAGGACAGAGTTGGAATTTTGGAGTCTGGGGTATAAAACACTCCCCCCCTCATCAGTATTTATATCTAAATTTGAGACTTAATTTAAAAAAGTGGGTGGCCCCTTGTTTGTACTTCTTAATCAAATCATTAACATAATATCAATTACTGGGAATTGAGTCTTTGATCTTTAATAGAGGGACTTCTGATTTAAAAAGAAAATCACATCTTTTGTAACAGTCACTGTTTTCGACACATTTCGAATAATGCTGATGGCTTTTGTGATTGTTTTCTTAGATTCCTTTTGCATTCCTGTTTTTAGGAATCTTTGGGAACTAGCATGAATAACTACTGCATTTTGCAGTATGATTGACAGTAACATGGACTTCTGTTCTAACAAATGTGCTTCTCTAAAGAGATCAGAATGGTGACTTGACAGTTTTTCTTATGGCCCCTCAAAAGTGATGCTGCTTCAGCAGAAACTTGGTGGGTTTGAATTTCTCCACGCCTTCTCACCCCACACCAGTCCCGTATCCCTTCTGACATCAGCTGCCTCGTTTTGTCACTTCTCTGGGGTTCTGTGTGCAGTGAGCAGTTTCTTGTGTCAGAGATTCTGCGTCATAACATATTTAACAAGCTCAACTAGCTGTAAAGTGCTTTGTGTTCTCATCATTTATCTGTAGATTTTTTCCCTTGATCGATGATGTAGTATAAGAATAGCTGAAGATAGACCAAAAAGGCCATTCATGAATTATCTTGCCTATGTAGAAAATAGTAATCACTGAGGAAAACTGATAATGTGTCAGTAACTAGTTTAACTTATTCAAAGGCTCTGTTATTTTACTGCATACTAAACTAGTGAATTAGAAAAAAAAATAAAGGACACGTCTCATTAAAGGTAGACTTTAAAAGGATCTGGGCTAAATATGAAATATGTTCTAAATATTTGGAACTAATATCTTTTATTTAAAAAACTAATAGCATTTGAAAATGATTTCACAGCTTCTGATTTGAGTTTTCCTTCTTCGTTGTAAGTTGCTGAAAGTGAGGATGAGGATACAGAGTAGAATTTTTTTTTTAGAAACAATCATGTTATTTAGGGAAATTCGGCTAGCTCTGTGATGTGCAGAAAGCTGCTTATTTCTTTGTAGAAAACAACACTGGCTTGAATTGTACAGGTCTAAGAACATTATTTTTGTTGCATTGTATAGGTGTAAAGGGAATAAGCTATACAGATTTGAAAAGAGTTATTAGAAGTCCTTGTGCTTGACGGCATTGTCCCTGTTAGAAGTGAACCCTCTGGTCTGCTTGGTAACACACAGCCCCGCAGCGTGAGATTGTTTCACCACTGGGCTTTTATTGGTTAGTTTTGTGGTTGCAACTCCATCTGTGGAACACTGACTGTGCTCTCTATGGAGAATAAAGTTAGAAATCTGCTTGCAGGCTAAAATAATTTAGAAATGAATTAAAAATGTGAAGTCAGGGGTTAAAGTCACAAATCAGGATAGTACATAAGGAAACAGCTTCCCGTGCTCTCTACGGAGAATAAAGTTAGAAATCTGCTTGCAGGCTAAAATAATTTAGAAATGAATTAAAAAT
>RJWH01010316.1:0-17333 GCA_004363575.1 Solenodon paradoxus
CCGTTTGGAAGCTCCTAAGTTCCCATAGACTTGGGGATCCATACTTGTTACTTTATTTTTGCTTGTCTTTAAGGGAACATTAAAGGTGTTCAATGGAGAGAGAGAGAGGGAACAAAAAAGAGGGGAAGGGAGTGAGAGACAGGAGAGAACTATGATGGGATGGGAAGGGAAAGGATGAGGGTATAAAAGATGCAGTATTTCTGGGTAAGTCCTAAGTGATCCCAAGCACTTAAAAGTTAAAATATTCCTGCTTTTGGAGACATTATGATTGCTTATATTTTCTTGCTGTTTATCAAACACAATATGTCATAAAATAACTTATGGTGTAAAATAACTTGATAAAATAACTTTATCAAACACAATATGGTGTAAAGCAACAACTAGTGTTATTTTTCAGTGCACAACTCTGGCTGGTGAATGAATAAGAAAAATATGGTCAAAAGAATTAACCTAACAATTGTCAAGAGGAAATTAACAAATTGGACGTTTTTATGAGGCAGTAGACTTTTCTTCCTGTGTCTATTCAATATATATTTTATAGAGTTCTATAGAAGATGAGAGAAGACTGTCTCATATTTCTTACGTGACACCTTTTTTGTTAGTTTGAACTATATAGTGACATCTGATATTTGTTGTATTTCTAACCAGTCCAGTGGGAATTCTGTAGTCCTGGTCTGATTTCATTCCCATATTCCGTCTCCACCCCAGATCATGTTCTAGAAGATCATGCTCACCTCATGACATTGCAGAGCTTTCATACTGAGTAAATTTCTTCAGTTTTTTTAGAGGTCATGGTGTTATACCTACATTCATTCCAGTTTATTGTGACATCAACATTATAATGTAATGACTACACCTGCATTGCTCATCTTTGTTTCCAATAAAGGTATGGTATTATATGTGTACTTGTAGAAAAAAATTTAGGAAAATGTGAAGTTCCAGAATAAAAATCACGACAGAGTAAATGAAATCATTTAGAGTAGTCTATACACCAATATATATTTGATGGAGCATCAAAAGCAAATCAAAATATTCAAAGATGAATTGAACAATATCAACATGGATTAGAAATCATCAAGGTCCTTGACATAAGACAATACAAGACAAATGTACATAGAAATTTCTCACATAGCGCAGATATTGTAAAATAATTTTGGGGAATGAACAAGCAATCAAATCTCAATATATATGGAACTGTAATATCTAGAAAGTTTTTTTTTCAATCTAGTTGGAAAATGTTTAATAAAAGCTGATATAAATAATTCTCTGGAAAGAAATGAAGTGGTTCTATGTCACACATTTTCATTTGTTTATGTTTGTTTAAAATTTTCAATCACATGAAGTTATTTCATTTCTTTACATAACTATATGACTTTTTAGATACTTTCTTTGCACCTAAATCTGTAGATTTATAAAAATTCACACACTGTGAAAACTCATGGCAAATAGTAGATTATTGGTGACCATGTAAAAATAAACACATAAAAATTTTTAGGTGATCATCAATATCCTAATGAAGGTAAGAAAATTAGAAGTGGAATGGTAGACATATTTACCAATATAAACTTCAAAATAATTCATCAATAAAATATTCAACCAAAACTCAACTGAAAAACAAGACTCTGTAAAAAATCACTCAAAATGTTGCCACTTAGAGAAAATAGGCATATAACATGCACTTGTAACATTAATAGGAAATGAGCATGAGAATCAAATAGAAATCCTTTTTAAACCTGAGCAATAGTTTGAAAATAACTAGAATTTTCTTCCACCCTCACCAGACTGGGGAGAAATGTAGATGATAGAGTTTATGGGGTTGGAATTTTAAAGAAGACAAAAAAACACTCTGATCTCAGAACCGTGAACTGTTAAAACTTAGTGAACACACCTGAAGAGAGATATATATATAAATATATATATATACACATATATATGTGTATATATATATATATATACATATATATATACTTTAACTCTGTTTTTTCAGTTTCTATACTATTGAACCTCACACCAGAGGTGGGATATGGCTCCTCATGCAGGATGTTTAGAGCATCCTGGGGTTCACCCACCCCAACCTGTGTGGTTGTCTAAAGTGTGCCTGAATATTGCTCTAAATATCCTGGAGACACAACTCCTTTGGTGGAAATTCACTCTTAACTATGTTCCCATAACTTCAAGTTTTGATATTTATTTTAGTGAGAAAGAAAATGAAATAACATCCACACTGTAAATGGCATAGTCACACCATGAAATCAGAAAATCTTTTAAAAAGGGAGGAGGATGTAGTACCTATGTTCTTAATTTTTAAATGAAAATGTGCAGTCAGGAATGAAGGTAGTAGGCAGGCAGTAAGAAAGTGTGATGTGTAAAAAGTCTTTTATTTTATTTAGTCATCTTGGTTGTCTTTTTGTCATGGATCTCAACCAGAAACCTTGGGATGTATGAGGACTCCCCTAGTCGAATAAACTGCTAGGTCAACAAGGCACACTCAATAATGGAATTTTAGTGCATGAAATATGGGTTCAAAATAAGTGTAAAGATGAAAAGGTTTCCAGGAGTCTAGCTTAATGAAGAATGCATACAATGATGTCTTCAGATGATGCAACATTTGGCAATTGCAGTAGAACGAAAGGACTAGGAGTGACAGAGATGTGGACAGAAGTTGCAAATAGTGTATCATATGATTTATAAGCACCAAGTATCAGAAAAGCATATATATTTATTCAAATGAGAGCTTTTGTTATTCAGTTATATGTTATCAAAACAATCAATTGAGAAGTACATAATATGACTTGTGCATTTTAGTACAGTTTATGAATTACACATTATGAACAAATATTCATATTCACATAAAATTTTCAGTTTTTTGTTGAATGAACACAATAAAACAGATAAACTCATGATATGGAACAAATAGCTAACAAAGAATATTTTCGATAGATCATTTAGTTGGCTTACTAATCCACACGTATGTAGTGATGGCAAAGTAAGTACATTAACATGCACTTTTTCCTTTGCTAAATAAAATACCTTTTAACTTGAACATAAAGAGAAAGGTGATATGTTCAATGTATATCACAGGTATTTCTGGTGTAAAATAATGTTGTCTATCATGATTGGTTAATTATTTGCTCTCAACAAGAATATATAGTCAAAGATACACAATCTTAAAAAGAACTCCATTGATTAATGCCTCTCCGTCTACAGCTAACAAAATACATATTTCTCTACCCAATTACTTGCAAAGTTTTTGTACTGAAAGTCAATGTTTACTAGAAGGACTTAAACCTCCCAATCTCTCTCCTAACTGGGCTCCCATGACCACCACTGAATTGTCAGCATTGACCCTTGTATCACCAAGTTTGCTATTTATTTCTCTTTTGGTATATTGTTATTTTGTTAGCTAGCAAGCCAACACCTTCAGTGATCTGGGCTCTGGACTAGGTTAGATTATCTTTTAGTAAACTCAGGTCTATTCTTACTTCCATTCCCTTTGACTAACTCCTGTAGTATTTGCTGGGCTTACACTCACCTGGGTGTGGATCTATGATAAGCTTTCAACATCAATGTTCAGAATGCCTCTGGGTAACTGATGATGGAGAATGAAGCTCTGAACCCAGACAAAGCAACAGGAAGTAGGATAACATTGATCCCCTGAGCCAGATTTAGGACTCTAAAAGTAACAACGGTGTCCTGTCCATGACTAGGCTGTGCAGCTGAGGGTCTTTAGAGAGGAGGATTTACACTCCTGTGTTGGCTCATTAGCACCTTTCCCCACCTCCTGGTACTATAGCCACTGACTAATTGATTTCCCTGTGGACACTGGTGTGGACAGAATGAAATTTTTCTTGCTTTGTCTCTTTTCCTAGGATACAATGTTGTCAATTACGAGGTCAACTTGTAGGATGTTTTCTCTTGAACTCTCCTGTCTCCTAGAGAGTTAAATTCTCCCCAAACATGTTCAAGCCTCATTCAAGTTTTCTACAGAGTCAGAGATTGAGGATTCTGGCTTGATTATATCTCTTGATGCTCACATTATTGACTTCTGATGGGTGATACTTAACCTGCAATCATGAGGAATTATTTCCCCCTCTATAGAAGGGGCACAGCTTTGTTCTAATGGTAAAATATTGGGGAGCGATTGCTCTTGCGTGTTCCTGACACTTTTAGGAAAACATATAGGAACTTTCTTTTATATCTCAGGTTAAAACCTGTCATATATTCCTTCTTTATATATGACCATCAGTAATAAGAGATATATTAACATATGTTTAATCTCCGAGTTTACACAGTATAAGATTTGTTTGATTTTAATTTTAAGATGGGTTTTCAGTGAGAGTATTATCATGTACTCCATTTGATAAATAAGACAGAAGAAATTCATTTTCTTATGAAAATGTAAATTGAGTTTTGGATGAGTATTGATTTTTAGCCTGTCTGTCCAAGTCTGGATGCGTTTCTCAACCAGAAAAAAGATTTTCACAACTGGAGATCCCCTTGAAAATTTCAGAAGATATTGTGTTAATACCCACAAAATATAGGATAACAGCTGACTCAAACAATTTATCAGCTACACATGTCAACAGTGTAAAGAAAAACCTTTTCTCACCAGCATTTCTCCAAATTCATTTTGATGCACAAATGACCCAAATAATTTCATTCTATGATGCAAAACAAATTCTGAGTCAGAAGGTACTCCTGTGAGAGGAGCAGTATTTAACCTCTGCACATTCCCTATCCCCAACTCTTCTTAGCTTCTGATGCTGAAGGTGCAGGTGTGTGGGCTACATTGTTATCAGTAAGGATGTCATCCTCCTGAATAGTCTGACATTAGTCATTTAGGTTTTCCAAATATTTGCTTTATCTGTAATTTTCATATAGAAGTTTTGGGGTTTTCACTCACTAGAGAGTGTGATAAATTTGTGTTTTATTCTTCTAAATATGGTTAATTTTTTATCAACAATGATCACTTTATTTAATTTACCGACCCTCTCCATCATTTGAAGCTATGTTTTAGGTAATGATTTTGAAAAAATATAAGCCAAAATTATATGACAAGTCATATTTTGAGAGGTGATTAAAGAAAATGAAAGAGGCATGTGGAACGTGTGAAGATAAACATTTTTATGTATAATTAGGGGAGAGCTGGTTACATCATCTGGTTTGAAGACCCCTAATAAGAGACCCTGTGTCATGAATGATCTGGGGACTGTGTGCCCAAAGAAGGAACAGTCAGTGTGAATACTCTAAGAAATGTGCTTGTTTTAGTTGAAGAAAAGAAAACCAGCTTGCTTAGAATGATAACAATAGAGAATGAGAACAAGTTAGAAATTGTTGAAGATTGAAATGGTTCTCTTTCTACTGCTGATATTTTGTGTTACGAAAGATTCCCTCATGTAGGATTTTATAAAATTGTTTTAAAAAACTATCCTAAATATTTAGTGGTTCAGTCCAGAATCTTCTGTCATTTGAATTCTGACTTCAATATTATGAGTCACCTTGGAATATATGAGCTAAGGCTTTCTTGCCCCAAGAACTTGCCTTATCAACCAGAGACATGTACCTAATGATTTTTTAACAAATTATGACTCCTGTAAAACCAGATCCATAGAAATTCTGTCACCAGTGTTATATCCCATCACCAAGAGAGCCAGTAATTTGACGATAAGGCTGTACAGTGACACTTTCTATATGTTGAAAGCATCCATGGTGTATCTCAGTTAATGTGTCTTATATCACATGGTATTCAGTATTATTAGATGTGATTGTAGATAAAATATTTTTTATGGTTCTGTAGTAGTCAATATGTGCCTGTACATCACTCTATGTATACATCATTTTTTATATGTTGGGCTTAATTTTTCATTCAATGTTTGACTTGAATAAGTTGGCATTTACTGGCTATGTCTATGATAAATGAACACAATTACACTTTTTTATAGGAATACTGTTTACATTCCTGATCAATATGCCTGCAAACTTCCTTCTTTTGTGTTTGGTTATTTAAGGTATTTCTATACCTCATAATAAAGATTAAATGATGCAAGTTATGCATTTTAAAACCATGATTTCTGTTTTGTGCTTTTACTTTGCTTATTTCAAAATCAAACTCCTGCTTGTGGAGAAGAAACGACTGTTTTTAACTTTTATCATCATGTAGCCCATTGATAAACATTTCAAGAAATACTTCTATTTTATTTTTATCCTTTATTTTGGCTAAAATTATTTCATAATTATTTACTCTTTTGATTCTTACAGCATTAAAAATTTATGAGGATAACTTTGATCTAAGATATAGTCTAAGTCAGCAAAAGGATGTATGTATGTCTGTGAATATAATGAACTACTTATATTGCCATGGTGTTAAGATTTTGTTTTTACATGGTAACAGTGAAAGTCATGAGTGCGCTTTAGTTCATAAGAATGAAAAAATCCAAAATAATGACTTCATTTGAGAAACTAATATATGCAGATCCATGTAATCCCTTGACATAAATGGGAATGTACAAATATCCTAGCTGGGTGATAGCCTTCACTGAGTTTGAATGACAAAGGAAAAGATTTTGAATATCAGTAATCACTGAACTCAATTGTATGAATTACATATATTGTATGGAGATATATAAAACAAATACATATAAAATATAGGAAATAAATAGAAGAGGTATGTTCTCATAGATTATTTCAGAATGCCACATTTGGCTCAGGCTTTAGTATCCTTCTCATTGACATTTGTTCAGCAAGAGGGCAATTGGCATTTTGATTACATCCTTCCCAAAGAGTCTTTTCAGGGCCTCCTTTATGTCTTTGCTCCTGAGACTATAGATGAAGGGGTTCAGCCTGGGTGTGACTGCCGTGTACATCACAGATGCTGTTGCAGTAGAGTGTGAGCTATGGGAACCAGCAGAGCTGAGATAAACTCCTAAGCTTGTGCAATAAAATAAGGAGACCACTGAGAGGTGAGATGCACAGGTGGAAAAAGCTTTATATTTCCCTGAGCTGATGAGATTCCATATATGGAAGAAACTATCTTAGAGTATGAGTAAAGGTTGCCAGCCAGGAGACTACTACCTAGAAAAACAGCAACAAAATATATCACCAAGTCATTGAAAAATGTGTCAGAACAGGTGAAATAAACCACCTGAGTGAGTTCACAGAAAAGTGAGGCATTTGTATGTGTGTGTAGAAGGACAACCTCAACACCATCAAGCTGTGTAACAAGGAATTCAGAGCACTCATGACCCAGGACCCCAGAACCAGCAGTTCACAGAGCCGGAGGTTCATGATGACTGTATAATACAGTGGGTGACAGATGGCCACGAAGCCGTCATAGGCCATCAAGGTCATGAGAAAGTCATCCAATCCTCCAAAGAGTACATCTGTGTTATGCATCCTTCATAGGTGATGACTATACTCTGTATCAAGATGTTCTACAGTATCTTAAGGATGGTGGTGGTTGTGAAACAGATGTCTACAAAAGACAGGTTGGAGAGGAAGAAGTACATGGGTGTGTGGAGATGTGGGTCCGAGATGATGGCTAGGATGATGAGCAGGTTTCCCAGGACAGTTATTATGTACATGGAGAGGATAATTCCAAATATGAGAGGTTGCATTTCTGGTTCATCTGTGAAGCCCATAAGAAGAAAATCTGAGAATCCTGTATCATTGCCTGGTTCCATGTGGTGGAGCTGACTAAAAAGAAAAAAATAGATTATAATGACTAATTGTTCAGAAAAGAGACATCATTTCAGAGTGAAAATGCTATGACATTTTCTTGTAACTATTTAGAATATTTGTTGTATGGATTGTGTTCATTTATGGAATCTAATATAATCCCAAATTAACTAGGTATCCAACTCTCTAATATCTCCCTTTGATGTCATATATTTCACATGTTTAATGTCAATTATTCCATTCATTTGCAAAATATAAAATTCCTATTCCAAAGATGTTTTAATAATATCATTGATAAATAAGACAGCATTGTCAGATTTTGACAGGTGATAGGAAAACATGAAGGGATGTATTTGGAATGTATGAAGATATGGTATCCTTTTTTAATGCATGTGTAGGAATGACCTGATTACATCACCTTTGTGAAGATACACCTGCGTTATGAGTGCACCTGGGGAGACTGTTTCTGCAGAGGAATAGTCATTGTAAAGTCTCTGAGAAAGGTGATTGATTAGTTTTAGAAAAAAGAATTTAATTTGTTTAGGGGAATGAATCAGGGAAGGCAAATATATAATAAGTATGTAGAAGAACTGTGATTTTCCAGACCTAAAGATTTGTCATATCAACAAAAACACACCGATTTGTGAGCACATGCACACCCACACATTCACTACAGAGTCTTAATTCCTGTGTTGTATACCTGAATTTCTTATTCCCAATCATGATTAGGCTAGAAGTTTATACAATTTATACTGGTCAGGTCAGAAATTCTTTGCACTAAGGAATGTGAAAATGGTACCAAGATTTCCAGTTTGTAAGGGTCCCAAGGCCCCACAGACTTTGGGATCAACCCTGGATGCTTTATTTTCTGCCCTGTCTTTAAGGAATAACTAAATGTTGTTCAGTGAAGAGAGAGAGAGGAGGTGGGGAGGAAAGAGAGAAATGTGTTAGGAAGAGGGTGAAAAAGATCTCATAGGTCAGGGGTTCCTTTAGAGATTCTGAGCACTTAAAATATTAAAAAATCTTTGCTTTTGAGGACATTCAACTCTCATTATATTGCCTTTCTACCCATTAAATATGATATTGAGGCAAAATGAATTTATTGTAAGGAAATAAGTAGTGGTACTTTTCAGTGCAAAACCTTACTGGTTGAACTGTCAAGAAAAAAGGAAAAAATAAAGAAGAAATTCTTGAAATGAAATAGGTGCAACAAAAATTCAGCATTTTTATTTGGAGTACTAGAAGATTTTTCTTCCTGTGTCTGTTCCACACTTGTTTTCATGAGCTTCTCTAGTAGATGAAAGAAGGCCTTTAACATTAGATCTGATAACTTTTCCTTTTTGACAAGTTCAATGGCACACTCTAGTCCTGGTTTAACTCTTATTCCAACATTCAATGTTGTCCCACAACCATGTTCTATCAAATCCTACTCACATCATGACAACACCTTAATTTTATAGAATAAGTTTCTTCATATTGTTTCCAGAGCACATTTTGCCATACACACGTGTATTTCGGTGTATTGTGGTCTCAACATTACAATACAAGGATTTCACTTGCATTGCTCACCTTTGTTTATTAACTGATGATTATATGAGCATTATACAGAATGAAATATAAGAAATTGAGACTTTTCTGAATAAAAATCATGGCAGAATAAGTGATATCAGGTCATTTAAAGTGGTTTTATAACGCATATCCATTCAATGGAACATTGAAAACAAACCAGAATACTTGACCATGAATTGAACAATATCGACATGGATTAATAATCAGCAAAGACGGTGGCATAAGACAGTATAAGACAAATGTAAATAGAATTTCTCACACAGTTTAGATATTTTTAAAACATTTTGAATGAACCAGGAATCAAATCTCCATATATATGTATATTTAATATCTGACAAATTTTATTTCAGTTTTGTTTCCAAGTTTGGTTTGTTTTATAAAGGCTCATGTAAATCGTGTGCCCTCTGGAAGGAAAATAAGTGGCTCCTATCTCACATTTTTATGTTTATATCCAATTATTTTTAATTCTTCAACTACTTAGAATTATTTTATCACTTATTTACATTGTTATATGATCTTTAAGATATTTTCTTTGAACCTCATTCTGTGTGTATCTTATTTAAAAATCTAAACAATGAAAACAAACTCATGGCAAAAGTAAAGAGAAAATTTTTGGTGAACATGTAAAAAATCTGAAATCTATAGGTGATCAGAACCTCTTAATTAAGGTTATTAAATTATAAGATGTAGACATATTTAAAACAAAGTTGAAACATATTCATAAATAAAATATCCAACCAAACTCAATTGTTAAACAGTTATCTAAAAACGGCTTAAAATGCTACCAATAATAGAAGAATAGACATATATTATAATAAGGACTTGCAGTAACAGGAAATGTACATGATTGTCAAACATATCATTGTTTTCTCAAACCGAGAAATTTTTTTAAAAATAAAAATAATTTTCCTTCACCCTCACCAGACTAGGGATAAACGTAGTAGGTCATACTGATGGGTTGGAATTTTAAAGAGGACAAGAGACACTATAACTGAACCCAGAACTTTGAGCTGTTGCAACTCAGGTTTGTGGACACAAGCTGAAAACAGACATAAATATCACACATAAGATATACATAACTTGGGTTCCTTGGTCTTCATGCTAATGGCCTTCGCTGTCTGAGGTGGGATCTGTCCCCTCATGCAAGATGTTTAGAGCATCCCAGGGTCCATCTATCCCTCCCTTGTGTGGTATCCTGAAGCATATCTGAACATTCCTCTTAACAGCGTGGGGACACATTCTCCTTGGGTGGAGACACCAGTGTTAACTGCCCCCATATTTTGAAACTTACATCCTAGTAATTTAGTGAGAGAGGCTATGAGAGAGCATCCAGTTAGAAATGGCAAAGCCACATCAAGAAATGTATGCATCATTAACTGAGGAACCATCATTATACTAGGTGATTAGAGGGATCTGTAAGGTGATATTGAGAAGGAAAGGGGTAAACATTGAATAAAAAGATTAGTGGCACCTACATAGCACCTACAATGCTCATACATTTCCCTTCCTATGTTGAATTTTAATGTGAGGGCATAGTAGCCTGTTATTGGATGTGACGTGAAATGCACAGACTGAGCTGAACTTTTACTGTAAAAAATATTGTTATGTCAACTAAATATAACAATAGAGAAAAGTCCATCTAATGTGTGAGGATGCGTTTGCGTCATAGAGAATGTATTAACTAAGATCCTTTGAAGTAGCTTATGATGGAATATATTTGAGTTAACCAGTACAAACCTATTATGAAAATAAAATTGAATGGAAAATCAAAATCATCATGTATATTAGAAGATACCCCATCATCTTAATTTAATGACCGTGATATGGGTCCTTAGTTCAAGATTGGATCAGCAGAGACTAGGACATAAAAGAATAAGTCATAATCTTTTAAAATAGAAAGAGGAGGCAGTATCTAATTTATATTTTTATATGTAGATAAGGATTCAAACTACTCATGAATGAAAAGGTGACTGAGAGTCAAAATTAAAGAATACTTTCAAAATGATATCTACACATGATACAAAACTTGGAAACAGCTGTCATCACAGAACAACAAAAGGAAAAGGAGTAACAAAGATGAGGACAGCAGTTGTAAGTATGCATAAAATATGCTTTATAGGTAAGAATATTCCAAAAGTGTTCATCTTTGTTTTTTTGAAGCAAGGATTACCAAATGAAGAATATTTAACTGAAAATTCATGATTTTCAGTAATTTAAAAAATCAATGGAGAGTACGTAATATGACTCATGAGTTTTAGTATACAAAGTTATAAATGTTACACATTCTGCACAAATACATAAACTACTAAGTGAAAAACTGTAAAATTGATGAAAAATTTAAATTCTTTGAATGAATACAATCAAAACCATCAAAAATCATGTAAAACTCACTGTACAGAAGCCTAGAACTCAGAGAATATTTCCAATAGAGAGATTAGTTGACTAATCCACAAATATATTCAGTCTTACAGGTAATATAATCATGGCAAAGTAAGTATATTAGCATGCTTTTTCCCCTTCATAAATAAGAAAACCATTTTAACTTAGAGAGGTGAATATGAGAAATGTATGTCTCAGGTATTTCTGGTGTAACATCATGCTTGCGACTGTTCATTTTAAGTTTTGTTACCAGTAAGAAGATACAATCAAATATGCTCAATCATAAAGGACTCCATTGATTATTGTCTCTCTCTCCACAGCTTAGACCTTATTTTTATACCCAAATATTTAAAAACTTTTTTTACTTAAATTTAATTTTTACTAGAAGGACTTACACCTCCCATTGTCTCCTAACTGGGCTGCCATAACCACCACTGAACAGTCAACAGTGACCCTTTATTCGGACTTCAATATTTAATTCTCTTTTGGGATATTATGTCACTTTATTAACTAGCAAACACTTACAGTGATCTGGGCTCTGGAATAGGTGAATTGTCTCTGAGTAAACTTAGGTCAGTGTTCTTACCTTTATTCCTTTGACCAACTCCTGCAGTATCTACGGGGCTCACATTCACCTGGGTGGGTCCTTGAGAGGAATGTCTCAATACTGATGTCCAAACTCCTCCTGGGTTGATGATGAGAGAATGAAAAACTCTGTTCCTTGAGAAGACAACAGGAAGGAAGAAAGAACTGACCACTGTCCAGAATCAGGGTTCCAAAAGTAACAGCGGTGTCCTATCCATGACCAGGCTGTGCAAGATGAAGTTTGGCAGAGAGGAGTATTTACATTCCTGTGTCTGTTCATTAGTAACTTTCCCTCCCTGTGCAACAGCCTCTAACTAATTAATTTCCCTATGGACACTAGTCTGGACAGAAGGGTATTTTTTGTACTCTATCTCTGTTCCTAGGAGACAATGTTGTCAATTATGAGTTCAGCTTTTATGATTCTTTCTCCTTGAAATTTCCTGTTTCCTAGAGAGTTGAACTCTTGCCAATTTATTCAAACCTCATTAAACTTTCTACAAAGTCATAGATTTAGGATTTGCTCTTTATTAAGTCTCTTGACCCTCAAATCATGCACTTCTGATGGTGCTACCCCCTTTAATCATAGAGAATTACTGTTTTCCTCTTCAGAAGTGTCACAGTTTTTGTTCACTAATTATAATACTTTGCGAGGTGTGCTCTTTGTCTTCCTGGTAATTTTGGGGAAAACAGGAATTTCTTTGATATCTCAAGTGAAGGACTGTCATTAAGTCCCTAATTTTAAGTGAGTTGTCAGTTATTTGAGATATTTAGATACACTTAGACTCCCAGTTTGGCACAGTATAGGAATTGCAGGATGTAGATATTAAGAAAATTTTTCAATGATATATTACTCTCATTTACTCCATTTGAGGAATGAAGATGAGATGGATTTAATATTCTGGTGCTTTCCAAAATGGATACATTATTTTATACTCACACCAACAATGAATAAGTGTTCTCTTTTCTCCACATCTTCTCCACACTTGTCTCCTTTTATTTTCTGATACCATTCTTACAGATGTGAAGAGATATCTCAATGTTATTTTGACTTGCAATTTCCTAATGAGTAGAGAAGTGGAACATCTTTTTAAGTACCTGTTGGATGTTTTTATGTTGACAATGTAAAAGTATTTTGAACCACTATTGCTTTGTTATATAGGTAGAAACTCAGCATGTGATATCATCACATTTTTTCTTTTTTTCTCATGATCTTTTGGTTATTTGGGATCTTTTATGATTCTATACATACTATTTTTTGTTGTAGTTCCTTGAAAAATGTCAGTGGAATTTTGATATGTTTAGCAAAGAGTTTATTGTGAGCCCTAGGTAAGGTCATCATATTATCAATTCTAATTCTTCTTAATCATGAACATGGAATATATTTCCATATCTGTATCTTCTTGTATGTTTTCTTTAATAAAGTCTTATGAATTTTCATTGTGCATGTATTAATTCTCCCTACTTAAAATTATTCCAAGTATTTAATTTTGTTTTGATTGTAATTGGCATATTGTGTGAATTTCCTTCTCTTCTATATCACTGTATATAAAATTAAAAAATATTTTATATCTTATTTCGTAGCTTGTCACTTTATACACTGATTTGCTAATTCTATTTTTATGGTGTGAAGGCCTTAGGAATTTTTGTGTAGATTATCATGTATCTGTAGTGTTAACTTTACTTCTCTTCCAATTGGAAGTCTTTTTATTTCTTCTTGTGCCTAATTGTTCTGGCTAGAACATACTATAGAATGCAGAATGCTGTGATGAGTGTGGATACTCTGTTTTTTTAACTGGCTAAGGGAAATTCAATTTTTCACCAATGAGTATATTGACTGTGGATTTGTCATATATGACACTTTTTTAATGCTGAATTATATTCATTCTATGCCAATTTTATGTAGAGGTCTTTTTACTGTAAATGGTGCTGACTATTAAAATATGGTATCTATATCTATGATATGATTACATGATTTTTATTTATTTTGTTTATGTAGTAAGAAATTAGTAGATTCAATTTTAAACCGTCTTTGTATCCTTTGAATAAATCCTCCATGAACATGATGGGTAATATTTTAATGTATCTTTGAATTCAGCTGACTGATATTTTGTTGATATTTTTGCATCTATATTCATGAGAATATTGTTCTAAATTTTTTGTCATGTCTTTCTCTGATTCTGGTATCAGCATAATATAGGACACCTAGAAAGTACTTAGATGTGTTACTTTAACTTTTAGAAGAGTTTGAAAGAATATGAAAGAGAATGTATTAATTCTTCTCTACATGTTTTGCAAAATTCACTAGTAAATTCATTGGGTCCTGGGTGTTTAATTTTTGGTAAGCATCTATTTACTTCTGATATTCATTGACCATATTGTCTACTCTAATATTCTATTTTCCATGACCCTGAGTCATGAATGATCTGGGGATTGTGCTCCTGCAGAGGGAAGTCAGTGTGAAGACTCTAAGAAAGTTGCTTGTATATGTTTAAGAAAACCAGCTTGCTGAGAATGATAACAAGAGAGAATGAGGAGAACATGTCAGAATTTGATGAAGAATGAAATGGTTCTGTTTCTACTGCTAAAATTTTGTGTAACAAGTCACTCCTTTAGAAATTTATGAAATTGTTAAAAATTTATCCTGAATGTTTAAGTAGATCAGTTCAGTATATTCTATCTTTTGAATTTTGACTTCAATACTATACAGCTTGTGGGGAAGAAATGGCTATTTTCAACTTTTCTCATCATGCAGTCCTTTAATAAACATTTCAAGAAATATTTATCTATTATTTTTATGCTTTGTTTTAGCTAAATTTATTTCATGCTTTTTCTTTTTTTGATTTTTAAGGTTTTAAAAGATTATGGAAATACAGCCAATATAAAGCATGGTGTAAGCTTAATGTGATATAAAGTATGTAAGACTACACATAAACATGATGTACTACATACATTGCTGTGGTGTCAAGATGAGTTTTTACATTGAAGCAATGCAAGTCATGACTGCACTTTAGTCAAAAAGAATGAAAAAACTCAAAATAATGACTTCATTTGAGAACAAATTAATCTATGGAGAACCATGTAATTCTTTGACATAAATGGGAATGTCCAAATATTTCAGATACATGTTAGGGGATAACATTGACTGAGTTGAAATAGCAAAGTAGATGGCTATTGAATATCAGTTATCACACAACTTAATGGCATGAAAATTACATAATTATACAGAGATAAAGAAATCATTGAGTATAATTTATAGGGAACAAATAGAAGAGGTACATTTTCATACTTGATTCAGATATTGCAACATTTGCCTCAGGCTTTAGTCTCATTATCACCAACATTTGTTCAGCAGTAGGGCAATTGGTGCTTTAATGACAACCTTCCCAAAGATTCTTTTCAGAGCCCCCTTTATGTCTTTGTTCCTGAGACTGTAGATGAAGGGGTTCAGCATGGGTGTCACCACTGTTTACATCACTGAGGCTGTTGCAGTTGAGTGTGCTATGGGAACTTGCAGAGCTAAGACAGACTCCTATGCTTGTGCAATAAATTAAAGAGACTACTGAAAGGTGAGATGCACAGGTGGAAAAAGCCTTATACTTCCCCTGTGCTGATGATATTCCACGTATAGAAGAAACTATTTTAGAGCAGGAGTACAGAATACCAGCCAGGGGATCACCACCTAGAAAAATAGCAAAATATGTCAACAAGTCATTGAGAAAGTGTCAGAATAGTCAAGATGCACCAGCTGATTGAGTTCACAGAAAAAGTGTGGGATTTGTACATCCTGTGCAGGACAACCTCAACACCATCAAGTTTTTAAAAAGGAATGCAGGGCACTCATGAACCATATCCCTAGAACCAACAATCCACAGACCCTGGGGTTCATGATGAATGTGTAGTGCAGTGGGTTACAGGTGGCCACAAAGCAGTCATAGGCCATCACAGTCAGGAGAAAGTCATCTAATCCTCCAAAGAGATTAAAAAGTACAGCTATGTAATGCGTCCTGTATAGGTGAGAGCTTTGCTCTTTTCCCAGGTGTTCTGCAGCATTTTAGGGATGGTGGTGGAGGTGAAACAGATGTATACAAAGGACAGGTAGGAGAGGGAGAAGTACATGAGTGTTTGGAGATGGGAGTCAGAGATGACAGCTAAGATGTTGAGCAGGCTTCCCTGGACAGTGATTATGTACATGGAGAGGAAAATCCCAAATATTAGGGATTGCATTTTTGGTTCGTCTGTGACCCCCATAAGAAATTCTCAAATTCCTGTATCATTTCTTGGTTTCCTGTGGTGGAGGTACTGCCAGGAGAAGAAAAAAATAAATGGTGACTTATCGGCTTAGACACAGATATCATTCCTTGGTGGAAATGCTATAATTTTTATTTTCATAAAATAAATAAATTAGGTTAATATATGATTAAGTTCATTCATAAATCCTATTTAATATCTAATTTGGAAGCTGTCTAATTTCTGCTTTTTCCTTTGATGTTATGCATTTCACATGTTAAATACTTTCAGCATTTGAAAAATATACGGCTCCTATTTCTAATGATGTTGCCTAAGATTTCCACTATCAAAAAAACACTCTCTCTGTGTCTCAATCTCTCTGTCTCTCTGTCTCTCACAGATACACACACATACATGCACTCTCTCTCTGAAGAGCTTGGCATCCTTGGCTTTCTTGGGTCCCTGACTTACACAACAACAATTATTAACCTAGACATTGACACAATTCACAGTCATCATATCACAAATTCTTTCCTTTAAGAAAGTGCAACTGGAACTGGGAATCCTAGTTTGAAAATTTCCCAAGGTCGCATCGACTTGGGGGTACACTCTGATGGTTACTTTATTTCTTTGCCTGTCTTTAAAGGAACATTAAAAGGTTTTCAATAGAGAGAGAGATAAAAAGCAAGGGAGGGATGGGAAGGGAGGGATGGGAAGGGAGAGAGAGTATGAGGCTGAAAAAGATGTGGTATTTCTGGAGCTTCCTAAGTGATCCTGAGCACTTAAAAGTTAAAGCATCCCTGCTTTTGGCAACATTCTGACTGATGATATTGTCTTTCTGTTTATCCAACATGTTGATGGAGCAAAATAATTTTGGTCTCAGGACGCAACTAGTGTTG
>RJWH01010317.1:0-17328 GCA_004363575.1 Solenodon paradoxus
AGTGAATTTTAACAATGGGAACTTCATCTTGTACCAAGGCCTGTCTGCCACCTACTAAAAGTGACAATGATTCATTGTCCATCAGATAACAACTGATCCAATTCCAAAATACCATCTTGATTATTTTCTTGTACTGCTCCTCTTAGTTGAGGTGCATCTCAGCTCCCCTGGGAATCAGGCTGAGGTGTTTAGTATATGCAGTGTTAAGAAGGTACACTATTGAGACCTTTACCCATAAATGGGTATAGAAGATAGGAGAGCATATAGGGAGAATTTCTGGTGCATTGCAACTACCAAACAAATACAACCACTCCAAGGGAAGCTCTAGTTCTTGGCCCTTCAGATAGACCCTGACTGGATTTATATGATCAGAAATTTATCTTCCCATGTAGGTAGGAACTGAATATGGACTCAGTATGGTAACTGATAAGTCAGATGACCTTAGACTTGAGGTGTGATGCTTTACCCTGCTGAAGCAATCTATAAAAGCACTAATATATGAAGGCTGTATGTAATATAGCAAGGAGTAACAAGCCTTTCACCGAAAGGATTTTATGCAGTGCATCAGTCTTCACTACACAGTGGCCCCTGTTCCTTCCACTGAAGGTCTCATTGTGTCACTATTAGGGACTGGGAAAGGTTCTGCCTGGAGGGGAATTTACAAATTTGGTAGACAGATGCAGGAAGAAATGAGAATGTCATTTTTGAGAGCTATTAACATTTAGCTGGAAATTAAGAATTTTGCAGGTCATTCTAACCTGGATTATCACAGTATATCCACATAATACATAGATTTTTTGTTTATGCTGTCTTGATGGGCCCAAGTATACTAACTGATTAAAACGTTAAAAGCATTGGCATCCCATTCTATGGCTTGCCCCACATGGATCCAATGCATGGAGAGAGATTTTCAAGATCAGGTTTGGGCTATTGATAGAACCAGGTTGTATGTTTAGGAATAAACCTGATTTTTGCTCTTGTAGTCAAAAAATTCAGTTAGCAGAACAAATCTTCTTACTGTTGCCGCATAGAATAGACTTCTTCTACCCTGTTGATATCAGTAAGCACGTCCTCAAAGATAAATGATCATATTTAGTATCAAAACTTATAAATGCCTTACTTTGTGTTCTATACTACAAGTAGAGGCTGAGACAAGGATTTGGATGCTGATACTTTAAGGTGAGGGAAGAATAAGTAGTACAAAAAGAATCCAGACATAAGGGAGCACTATTGAGTTTCCAGCACAGTAAACTTTCACTTTTGCTTTCCCCTTGCCTGAGTTTAAGTCTATTTCCTGGAGTTTCTATGGAGCCTTAGCTCAAGTACTTCAAACACTTATCACTATAAAGTCAATCTGTGTATGTTATCTAGAAATAAGACCAGTCTTAGGCAATTTGACCTATGGTTGTATATGAACCATATCTATAATGGATAAAAGGAAAAATGAGTAGGGTGGGCAAAGAGATATTTTAAAAATTCATTGCAGTCCTGACACCTGAAACAGAAAAGGAAGGAGGGTTATTGAATAGGAGGTTTTGAATGGGCATCTCCACTGTATGAATGAAAATTTCTCAGATGAACACTACAGACCATCACTGTCTCTATGAAGAGTTCTGAATTAGAATAGTAAGCCAAGATTGTTACCATGCCTGCTGTTACTGGGGACATCCTGAGAACTATAACCTTGGTAGATGCTGCAGCAGATCTGAAGGGGCAGTAGCTAGAGGATGTCCCCACCAACTACTTTCCTTGCAGATGATTCTCTTGAAAGGAAACCTGAGCAGCACATGTCCCTGGCACAGCGATTACCTGTGGAGTGGGGAAATCTATGCACTGCATGCCTGAACAGCAACTCCTCACTTTCCATGGACACTGGGTTTAAACATCTGAAATATTTGGAATCATTCAGATGTCTCCATCCAATGTTTTGGGATACATGGTTTTCCAGAGCCCTGGCCTGTTTTAACTGCGTATGTACTATCTCAAACTGGTTCTAAAAAAACTAGTTATTTTACGATAGATTATTGCAAGGTATTCAAAGGCACTTTATTTTTACTAAAGTAATGTCTCAGAGTACACTTCAATTGCCTTTTAAGCAATAGAAGAATAATGTGGCCCATCCCAGAAGCCTATTCATTCCTCTCTGGTCTTTTCTACCATAATTCCAATTGTCACCCCCTTGCGAATTCGCATGCAAGTCTAGGGCTTAAGGCATAATTTTATTCTGTCTGTCTGCCACCAATATCCACATAAACCCTCAATATAGATGAAGCAGAAATAAACCCCTATTCTAACCATCTTTTGCCCATATTCCATAGATAAGAAGCAGTAATGGAGAATACCGTTCTACTTAGAAAAATATATTCCATAAGCCACCTGATGTTCAGCATTTGTCCTGTAGAAGAGTGACTTTTGATCAGTTTAGATGATACAGATTTCTGGACTCTATATCCCAGGTAAATTAATCAAGAAACTCTGAAGTTCTTGGGTTCTTCTGCTTTTTCCTATGCATGCTAAATGGATGAATTTGACACGTCATATCCATTATGTTATTTTAATTTACTGAATTGTAATTTATGATTTTCTGTACCTTCTTTGCATTATAATTCAGTAGAATATCTTGAAGTTGATAGTGATTGCTTTGGATTGAATTTTTTCTTTGTCTTTTTATTTTTGAATCTCAAAATTGGGCTTTATTCATAATCAGAAAACATAAGCAATATTATGTATAAGGATTTCAATTTTATCTTCTGGATGAATATAAAAGTATATTATGCCACAAAGATTGGCTGGGAACTCTTTCCAAGTTGGGAGAAGACAATTTCATAAGTATTTTAGATGACTTTATTTTTAATCAGCTTGGTGTTCTGTTTTAGTCTCTACCCCCACCATTTATGAGTCTACATTCTTCAGTTTTGAGAATTCAAGGGAATTAAAGACCCTTGTGCTTTAATTCTCATCATTTTATAACCATATGGCAAAGCAAACACAATAAATAATAAAGCAATTTAAGCTTCAGCCTATGGCGTGAAATGCTTAGGCCAGCACCTGATACAGTAAGTAAATCTATTAGTATGACGAACTCACAATTGGCTCCACTGAAGTCTCAGCGGAGGACCCCTCCTTCAGCCTCGAACTTTCTGTGGATGCTGTTTTGTCAATTTTCCTCCTGTGGGCAACACGCCTAAGACTGACTTACAATATTTCCCAACTTGGTTTTAGCAATAAAATATTCTATAAAACTGGGAGGCTGATGAAATTAAGTAAGGACAATTCTTTTCCCAAACTCTGATTCATTCCCAGAACAATCATCCAAGAACAGTTCTTTGTAGACTAGACTAGCATTTTAGCAAACTTCTGTGGACAATGACTGCGAAGCCATAAGCTACAGGATGCTTATGTTTTAGTGAAGTAAAATATATGTGCTGCCCACACCTAATTAAAAGGGCTGATTTCATTGTAACATGGTGTCGCTTGGCTGTTCACCAGGGAGTCTATGTGAATATACTAGGAAAAAAGGGATGGGGGATGTGCTTTATTTCATTTCTCAAGTTCCCATAAAAGAGCAAAATGGCAGAAACAGCAGTCTGAGATGTTGAAGATAATTTCTGTTTAATTCTGGATTTGATAAGTTAGTGAGCACTGTACAGAAGGCATATGATGGGGCCTCATTTACAGCATAAACTGTCACTGTATATCCTGGGGGTTATGTGTCATCTGTGTGTATCCTTGCAAATTACATTTTTCAGTGTAAGCAATAATCCTGCCAAACAATTACAATGTTTATAAAATCTGATGCAATCCATCTGCTGAAAAGGCTTTTCTGGATTTAGGCTGATAAAATATAAAACAGTTGGTGAAGACCTTCCTTAAAAAATCATGAATCTTGATTTTGGTAATACATCTGTCATATTTCTCCTAAGCTATGCAATTGGTAATGAATGGTAAAAGATTTGCTTGTCTCTGATAAATTCTTTGGATTGGAGAGACGACAGTATTGTCAAGGCTCACCTCCCTCTTCTATACCTCATTACCTTCTTGTTAAGGAGTTCTTTAAATGGTAGACTTCATGACTGTAGATTTGATTAAATAATTCTGGAGTGAAGCTCAAATAATCTATACCCCCTAGGTATTTTAAGTGGACCATGCTTTCAGAAAATTCGTGATAGGGAAGTTTATATAATTGATTAAAATGTTTTAAGTGTCCCCCAAATATAAGTTGCTATCATAGTTACTTGTGCTGATATTTTCAGCAGAAGCAGAACCAGCAGAGAAGTCAAATCATATAGAATAATTAGACCAGGAAGTTGATAGAGGCAGATAGAGGTCAGAGATTTGGAAACATCTGGTGAATGTAAGAGATTTAATGCTCTATCCTAACGAATGGTTTTGTGACTACAGTAGACAGACTTGAGTCATTGTACAAAATCTTAGTTACTGTTGTCTATATAATACTAGAAATCAAGTGCTTGTTAGAGAAAGATTGTTTGATTGATTTCCAAATCTCCCAAAGCATGGCATGGTCTGTCAACCAAGATTCAACAAATGTATTGACTGGAACAATCAAAGCTGCAGTAAAAGTAGAGTCTAACAGGTGGTAAGAGGCCTGGATTTGGAAGTTGGGATGGGCACCTTCCAGCTTAATGACTGTGGCAGTTCTCTCAAGTTTTTATCCAAACCCTTCATGGAATACAGTGGATCTGACTGTTGGGGCTTCCCCCGGATCTTCTTTCCAGAGTCAGTACCTCTATTATTCAGCTGATATGAGTGTGGGATGCCCATAGTTCATAGTGTATTTCTCCAGAAAACTTGTTGTCAGGTGATGGGAACCACCTTATCTGGAAATTCTGCCCCCAGAGTTGGCTTAAGACCAATAAGTTGGCTTAAGACTGACAATAAGTTTCAAAGGTAGACATTCCTTGCCTCGGGGTAGGACAAGTCTATGGTATCATTCTTGTTCCAAATCTGCCTTAGGAATCATGCAGAAGCAGGCTTTAGTTGAAATTACGTATCTGCCACTTTCACCTACTTACAGATTACTCCTGAAAGCAGTCCCTCAATAAGTCACTTTCATAAGAGTGCCTATCCTCAGAAAATCTGACCTAAGGCACTTGACACCAAGAGTAAATTTCAGATCTGCAGAAGTCCACGTTCACTGGATCCACTGACCATGCCCCCGAAGTTGCTGTCCTGCTACCATAGTGAAACAACGCTTTGACAGTATGGCTGAAGTGTCCACATGAGATGCCTGTAATAAGGGATCGCTAATCTTCCAGACACAATAGTCACCTCAAACCATATGGTTGTGGGTTACAGTTATGGAACAAAGAGGTGAAAGTAGAAATGTCCCTCAAGGTGGGACAACTCTGCGGTATTATTCATACTAGAGTGTTCTTCCTAGAGGAAGGCTGAGATTCAACTTTAGTTGCAATCACACTTTTTGCTTAACTTTTCCTGCTTTCCTGATTTCCCATATAAGTTTTTCCTTTGAGAAGATTACACTAAGTCACTTTCATAAAAACCCTCTTGGTTCTGCTTCTAGATAAAACCCAGTCTAGCTAGAATTTATACAGGCAACTCAATCCATACAATACAAAGAACATCTCATTCTCTGCCCTCCTTTTATAGATATAGAAGAATCTGACACTTCATTTACCAGTTAATGAAACTTGAGATCCTAAGAAGGTAAGTCAATTACCTAAGATTACTGAGTAAAAAGCAAAACTGATGTTGAACCTGGATGAGACTCTAGAGTCCTCTATCCTTTCTGCTCCTGCATTCTGACTGGTTGCTCAGGATAGCTGTTAATCCCCAGGACACAGTACTTTCCTGCAGAATCTCACCACTCTTTTATCCTCCACTTTCTGGCCTGACTTGTAAGGGAGGATAACATAAGACAGTCATCAGTGGTGTCTGTGATGAGTCAAAATAAACTGAAAATGTTACTCTGGAGGTATGACATCAGTCCTAGGCTTTTCACAGCTATGGCATATATTTTTCTTTTAGAGTGAGACATGTCAGATATTTCTAGTTGTCTTTCAGTTCCAAATATGTTATAATACATGTTACAGCATGTATTTATCACTCCCTCAGAATTTATTTAGGTCAGTTTCACCAAAGTCACATCTTTCTAGTCACAACTCTGGAGTTAGTCAAAGTGAACTATTTACTTTTCTTTGGTTCCACATTTACATGGATTTACTGTTCTGGTCTTCTGAAATGGACCAGATGAAGGAGAATTTGAGGATGGCAAAGAAGTGATAGGAAATGTCAAGAGGATCTGAAAAGAGTGAGAAATCATGCAGTAAGTGTGTGTACCGATGCCTAGTTACTCCAGGACAAATCCAATTGCCAGGTTCAACTTCCAGGCCATTTATGGTAAATCTTCAAACCAAAGGAAGTTTACTATATTTGCACGAATTGCTCTAATCCTAGAAGACCTGTTTAAAAGACTGGAGATAGGAGAATGAATATAAAGATCAGTTTGACTGCCAACATGAGGAAACAGTTGCAAACACTTATGGATGATCTCTGCTGTCCAGTCATAGTAAATTTGTTGTAATCAGACATAAACTTACATGAACCTTTTCAGATTCCCTTGATATAACTTATTTCCTGGATTCACAACAGTTTGTTCTCCTAGACTTAATCAACGACCCTGGGATCCTGCTGAGGTCAGTCATTTGCCCTGGGACTATCAAAGCCTGTCAGCTCAACCAGGCTGATCAAATGCATATCTGGCGTTCTTCCTGCTGCTCTAGTCTAAAATGAAACATCATGTCGCAGGGGATCTGGTAACTCAAGTCCTTGAAAAGGAGTCAGGAGATAAAAATCCTACAAGGCAAATTTTGACCAGAAGGAAACAGGACACGGAGTATCTGGGGAGAAAATCTTCTCTGCCATGGACTACTTGCAGGTGCAATTTTTCTGTGGTCTCTCTGGAAAGTTCCTCGTACCTTGCAAACACATCTGATAAGGAGCAGACTATGACTCTGCATAATTTATCACGAAGCAGTTGCCAGCATGAAAACACATCACTTCATTGTTTCAAACCTTGCTTGCTTCTATCTTCTTTCACTCATCCTTAATGCCTTGACTGTGTATACCTCAATAAATTATCCATGCTTTAATCCTTGCCTCAGGCTCTGCTTTCTAGAGAACACTGGCTCACTCACTTTCAGGCATAAACTTCCCATTCCTGGTTTGATGAAATTGTTGTTAATCCTTATAATTTCTAGAGTCTCTTCCACAAAGACTTCTCTAACAATGACTGCCTCCTTCCCTGCCTACATGCCTTTATATAATTATAGAGCTTTGGATTTCCACATCTCCTAGAATTTATATTTACTGGCTTTGGTACAGGTTTCCCCACTATCCAAAAGTAGAACATTCCTAGTTGGTATGATTTTGGGAGATTGTTCTGCAGATCTGGGAACACTATTAATATTAATTAATATGAAAAAAAATTGAGTTCTTCCAGGCCCAAAAAGTCAACCAAATAGCAATGTTTTACTTTCACTAGCAGGAAAAACCTGTATCCAGTCGTGTGAAAACTCCCACCTTCCAACTAATCTCATTCATCCAATCAGGCATTCCCTCGACACAAGAAACTCAGTATTTCTCCTTTGCTACCATCAACCACAATGGTTTTCATAGATCAAGTACTCAAGAAATGCTTATAGAATAAGTGAGAGGAAAGCATGATAGGAATATAATTAATCTTCTAGTCAACTCCTGGAAATTCACTTAGTCATATAAAAGAGATGGAATACAAGGGGGCTGGAATAGTTTTGTTATTGGGGCAGCTGGCTCAGTTTCAAGGAGGATCCAAATGGATTGAGGTGTGAAGGACCAGGGGATTCAAAATACTAGCTAACAGAGCCCCCTTGAGAGGAATTATGTGAGGTTATATATGGATTAATGCTGTCCTTATAAGATGATAAAGCAAAACTTCCCTAAAAAACCTGCTCTGACTTTGAAGTGCTATTTTAGTTGCATGAAACAGGGGCTCTTAATATTCACTCCAAAGGAAAGTGGTGTCTTAATGGTTTATAACTAAAAGAAAGATTCACCAGGGCAAGGATTATTTGATTCATCTCGATCTCTGAGGCTCACATGTTAGGGGCTTAGTGACTATTTCTTAGGTTAATCACCACCAAACTACTCTGCTGACTACATTTTTTAAATGTTTTCTAACGGGTTTATTTTATACCTAGCTCCTAGTACAGTGCTTAATTAAGTTGTGAAGGGACCATTATATGCACAGACTCATTCTTGTCCCTAAAGGGATTTGCAATACACTGGAAGAGGTGAGCTTGTGAACCTGATTGAGGAAAATATGTACATATATATATGTGTGTATATATATATATATTTATAAATTCTTTGCTTCAGAGTGATGCTGTCTTCCTCTCTTATACAGGTATACAGGTATACTTTTCAGGAAAATTCAATCTTTATCAACTGGGTTCCTGAACATTTATTTTGCAGAATTAAGGTAATTAGGGAGAGAACTGAAAGATGCTATATAATCTGCATAGTAATTTATATTGGAGAGGGTAAATATATTGTGGCAGAAGATAAATAAATATATCCAGAGACTAAATTAGAAAGATATGACCCACTGAAGTCCGGGTTTGAAGAGAATTTGGAAAGTTTGGAAAGGAAAGGAGACCATCAACTACTTTGCATGTACGAGAAATGGAAAATGAAAAAAAAAGTGAGTGTCATGTATGGAATCTCTCCCCCTTTGCATTTTTGAAATACTTCCAAAATATATAAAATGAGCATTTTATAAATGTGACTTCATTCTAAGGCTGGATTGCTAAGCATCTCATTTTTATTGGGATTATACTATAGTGTAGTCATTCTCCCAATTCCCACAGTAGGGTCAAAATCAGTTTTCTTGATTTGAACTAATATCCAGGAAAGACACCTTATAAGATAATTGGTATGTACATTCTTTATATTTCCTCTAAAATAAAAATTAAGACTATTTTTAACATTATACCTCAAATGACAATAAAATATGTGGGTCTGATTTTTGTGTGTACATATAATTATTTAAACCAGGTTAGTGTGACCTTTTAAATATAACTCTTTAAATATAAAAGTATAACTACCCTTGGCTCTATGTGACTATATGATGTCTTTGGCCAACAGCAATATAATATTGACGGGGCGGGTAGTCAGACAAAAAGCAAACATTCCTTTGCCATGCCCATAATTCAAATCTAACTTTTTTCCAGAAATATAATTGATACACACCTGAAATTAATAGTTTCATACAGCATAATGATTTGACATTTGTATACTTTGAGTAAGGATCACAAGTCTAGTTACTATCTGCCATCACACAGTGCAACTTCAAATTCCCAATGCATTGACTAGTCACCATGCCATAGTGTCCCCTGATCCTTATTTTTAACAGATAATTTGTAATTGTGACCTTTATCAAATTTCCCCACCCTTTAAACCCTTTAAACCCCTCTATTCTAGCAATTATCAGACTAACCTATTTCTATGAGTTTTGTTGGTTTCATTTTTTTAAGGTCTACATAGGCATGAAATTATACATAATTTGTCTTTCTTTGACTTACTTCACTTAGTACATTACCCTCAAGTTCAATCCATGTTGTCACAAATGGCAAAATTTTATTTTTTTTTATGTCTAAGGTAGTATTCTATTGTATGTGTGTGTACACACACCCCAAATAATCACATTCTTATTATTCACCCATTGATGGAAACTACAGATGACCAACAGGCACATAAAAAAATGCTCAATATCACTAATCATCAGAGAAATGCAAGTCAAAACTACAGTGGGTATCACCTCACACTTGTCAGATTGACTATCTTCAAAAAGACAAGAAACAATTTGGTCACAGCAAAATGGAGGGAAAAAGGAAAACTTGTGCACTCTTGGTAAGAGCATGAGGTGTTTTGGGTAGTCTGGAGTAGACAGAATTTGCAAAGCCAGACGAATACAGATATGTATTTTGATTTCTCATGAGAGGATTTCAAACACCAGAATCTCTGGAGACCAGGAGAAAGCTGCTGAAAGCAACTCTTGGGCTACTCAAAGAATGCTTGTTCATGCCAGTTATGTTCGCTTTTCAATATTGTGGGTGTTGCATGGACACTGATAGAAATGGATCTATTACTTTTTTCTTATTTTTTCAAACCCCCAAGTAGGCTCGTGAATCTCCGATTAAAATGTCAAAATGGCTGTTTTCTTAGTTTCTTCAAACTTTTTTTTTTTCCTTTCGGTGTGTCAGTGACTAATAAATTGCAGTAGTTTGAGTTTATACTAGCTCTTAGGTGATTACACAGGACAAGTAGTTTTCCCAAACCCTAGGGCCCCTTGGAAAATGAAATAACCCGCATATGGAAGGAATCAGCATACAAAGGGGCCTCTACCTACCTGCATTCTGTAGCTGCTGAAATCTTGTTTTGATAAGATAAGAGGAAACAGGCCAAGGAGTAACTTACAGACTCCTAAAAACTGAAAACTTGAAGTGCTGACGTTGTAAAAACTGCACTGAATAGGGCAGCCAGACCTGAGTGTCTCTGCTGAAGGATTGCTGAGTTTGACCCAAGTTTAAACTTAGTCCCCATCCTATCCTTACCTCTTAATAACCTTTAATACCATCATACATTATTCTAGAAACCATGTATTTCAGACATTCCAGAAGAATTCCAATTTCAGTCATTCCATCCTGATACCCTTACAACTGTTTGTACTCACATCGGGCCAGGCATTCTATTTGCCTTCAGCAGAGTGGTCTCTGGAATCACACATCCAATGGGAATTTCAGGAGTGAAATTGACCCGATATAAAAGTGCCATCACGACTAAAGCCCCAGCCACTTGTTGCCAGGTAGCAGGCAAACAAGATCTAAATTCTTTTATTTTTTAGATTTTCTGACATGTTAAAATGTTGGACAGCAGATGTTCATAATATATCCCATTTTTTGTTTACAATATGTTTACAATGAATTTGACTTGAAAAAGTATAGGGTGTGCCAAGAAACAAAAACAATGTGCCAACCAATTTTTTTCACAGGCTCATTAAACCACAGTCTGACAGATTTCCCTCTTTTCCCAAGCAATTCTGGTTTTCTTCCTGCTTGTCCATGGATGTCCCCCATATACTATTTCATCAATGTTCCAATAATCGATGAGATAGAGGGTAGTATGCCCTTTTCCAAGTTATGGACTTACAGGCTCAGTTATTACTCTTTCCACAGTTAAACATACCTTAAAATACATCTAGGGTTAGAAAAGAGTTCTTACTGATCCCAGTGTTTCTCTGCTTTTTCCTATTACACCATTGTCCCCTAAAACACTGATTTTTTTAAATAGTAATTTTTATTACTTGTGTTCACAATGCTACATTTATTTTAGGATACTGAAATTGCGTCTTAGTCTATATGTCACACCACACCCACCACCAGAGTTCCAGTGTCCTTTACCCCTACCCTCCCCCTCTTTCCTTTGCTCCCCCCATCCTACTAGTAACCGTGATCCTCTGTCCTGCTGTTTTTGTTGATATTTGTATGTTCATTTGTTTTATTTCATTACATTCAATTTGAGTGAAACCATTTGTTATTTCTTTCTTTCTGACTTATTTTGCTTAAAACGATCCTCTCCAGTTCCATCCAGACTGTTGCAGAGGACACGATTTCATCTTTAATAGTTGCATAGTATACCACTGAGTATGTAGACCATAGCTCTTTATCCAGTCTTGTGTAGATGGCATTTAGGTGGTTTCCATGTCTCAGCAATTGTGAACTGTGCGGCTATGAACATAGGGGTGCAGATTTTTATTACGTAGAGATGTTGTATTTTCTGGGTATACGCCCAGGAGTGGGATTGCTGGATCAAATGGTAGACCCATCTTTCATTTTTCCATTTTGTTGGTCAGAGGTCATACCAATTTACTTTCCCACCAACAGTGTAGGAGGGTTCCTTTTCACCACACCCTCTCCAACACCTGCTGAGAAACACTGATTTGTTAAATTGTTCTATCATGGTAGTTTTTATCTATAAGAATTGGGAGATTGGAGTGAGCAGCATTGAGAAGTAGACTCAAAGGGAGAAGAGATTAAAAAGTAGTCAAACTCCTAGAGGCTAAGTGGATAAGTCAATTAAGAATAAGACTACTTACATACTCCAGCGGAGGTGGATTGATACTATAACGTAGGACCCACTCTCACCCCCAACCACTCAGTAAAAGCTTGGCACTGCTGGACTAGTATCTGTGGTCTGAGGGAGATCAGACGAGGTGGTTTTCAGTGGGGATGATGCAATGTGGAAAAAAGGAACTGCATGTGTGGACATTAAGTGCTTGGTCAAGTGGTCTCATTCATTAGGATCAAGAACTCATACCCTCAGTTACACTAATCAGGAAAATTATAAACCTCCCTGAGTCCTCCCACCCAAAGATATTAGAATCCATGGCAGTGAGATTTTCATCTTGTAAGATGGGCGTTCCAGTGAAATACATCTGTAATACCTCGAAATGTGTGTGACTCCATTTTGTGTCTTCACTATCCCTGGAATTATGTATTATATCAAGAAGTCTCTATAGCCGCCCCTCTGATGACAAGCAAAACGAATTTCTCCAGCATCTGTGCTCCCATTGCCCGTTATTATAACAGGCATCATGCTAAGACTATATAATCCTGGGAGAAGAAAGTGTGTCCTCATCCTCATACCTTTAATACATATCCTGACAACAGGCACATAGTGCTCAGCATTTAAGATGTTTTAAAATCCCACCATCTCCAAATTAATAGCTGTGTATATTGTGTCTGTTTCCATCGATTCCATTTGCAGTTAGTAACCTTCTAACCTCCAGTTTAAATTCCCAGAAGGTACTAATTTTATTGCTTCCAAAGCACTCAACTATTTTTCTATTTATATGGCATTTTATGTTTCAATGTTCCTTCAGACCCGATGCAGACGTCAGGTTGGGATACACACTTGGTAACATAAACCCAAATTAATTTGCACAGTTTTGCTTGACTGAGCTTTTTTTTCTCAAAGTCACGCTCCATGAAAAATTCTAACCAGGTGAGCCTTGGCAAAGCAGCTGTTTCTTCCACATAGAGGGAGGAATCATCAAGACATGAGCTCAGAGGAGGCAGGTAATTGCCTGGCCTATTTGGGGTCATTGTTTAATATTGACTTTTAATTATGAAGGCCAAATGTTTATTTTCTTATGGGATCCATTTCTGCCCGTTGGTTATTGACACAGTTGGAATATGAAACATGTTTACTTTTTCTAAATGGGGGTGTACGGGTGCATTTATATTATAATAATATATTCTGAGTGTCAGCTCTTATAAACGCTGATCTTCCCTCTGTCTTGTGTTATTTTCTTGTGTGAATTTCCATGTCCGGATTTTTTCATATCATTATTACTCGATAAGCTTAGTGTAATAGATTAAGGATGTGTCACCTATTCTAAAAAATATTTTAGAAACATGTACCAGTAGTGTAATATGCATTTAACAGTGGGGTTGGCATAGAGATGGAGCTTATTTTGTCAAGAGCAGAAGAGACAATGAGGAGCAAGAAGTCCAGACTCCTACACGCAAGCACTGACATCTTGGGGGGCACAGGCAATAACACCAGAAAGTGGTAAATGCTACTATAGCAATAGGCATGGGGTATTTGGACCCAGAAATTCTATTCTAGGAATCTATCCTAATACAATCATCTAAAATGCAAACATGCTTTACAAAGAAATTTTACAGTGAACACGCATCTACAGAGTTTGCTCATACCAATATGGTTCACACAGTAAATACATTATTTAACAAAGAAACTGTGGAAACTGGGAAAATTATAATCAATTTGTCATTATGCTAAAAATAGAAGTCACAATGTGTTAGCTACTCTATGCTAGGCAATGCTCAAAGTGCTAAATAGGAATTAACACATGAATTCCCTCAATAATGCTTGGAAAGTAATACTATTTTTACCATCTCATGCAAAAGAAAACCGACAGCCAAAAGTTAATGTGTTCAGGGTTTATTTAGCAGATAGTTATTTGACAGGTAATGTGGCTCTAGTCTGCTTGTTAAAACCGTTAAAAATATTTACAGACTTTATACTGATAAAGACAAGCTATGGCATTTATGTAGCATTAGATAACATACCACTAATCTTAGCCTGAGTTCACCTTGAAAGCACAGCTGATGATAAGACTTGCCAGCATGTAATTTATTTAGGAAAGTTATTCCAGCAAAGAGGAGTGGTGTAGATTGCAGATGAAAAGAGCAAGACAAGAAAAGTAGGAAAGACAATGCAAGGATGCGTTCTCAAACTTGTCTCCACTCACCCACTGGGACCCTGTGAGCTCTGTGGAATACCTCTAGAACCATGAGCCAGGGGAGGAGGTATTCACTGCCGCCATTCCCCAGTGGTCAGGGCTTACCCATGGGTGTGGCCTCGCTCCATGTCCAGGGCAGCAATAAGCAGAAGCATTGAGTTTCAGGGACCTGAAGGACAGGTGGCAGGCACCACCAGTATCTGCCAGGTCGTCCTGGACGCCGACAGGCTCAGCACTATTTCCACCGCGTCTCGAGAGGGCTCACTGCAGAGTCCTCCAGACTTAACACGGCTGAGTTAGTGGAACAAGCGCTAGTCTCCACGACTGCAGGTAGTTCCCCGCTGTCATGGAGCATCAAGCTCTCCTTCCTCCCAGTCTGGGTTTTTCTCATGCTGAGCCTGAACTTCCACAGGTGCTTGCCTCCCGCGGTGATCAGACCTGTCTCAGAAGGGTGTCAGCGTCTTTTCTGCATGCTGTGGGTTTCTTCACCACTGGGGCAGATGATTTTGACACAAAAGACCCACCCTTCCATGGTGGACACTACACTGGAGCCATACAGACCTCTTGGCTGTTGTTTAAGCAAGAATGGTCCTTTCCTTACGCTTTGGGAGTCCCATGGAAGCACAGCGCATGCTTTCAGGGTGCCTCCTAGGTCCCTGAACTTTCCAGTGTGCCTGAGCACAGTCCCAGCCGCCGACGCTGCATCGCTGAGCCTTCATCACGTCACTCTCTCAACCTGAGCTCTCTCGAGTTGGCCTTTTGTTGTCCCAGGGATGGGATTTCCAGAAGACATGCTCAGCTGTGTTCCATAACAAGTATAGGAAAGACAAGAAGGAAGACTAATATCACCGAAATACATTAAAAATGTGGTTTACATGACATATTTTAATGTATATACACTTTACTACAATAAAAACATTTTAAAAGAATTTATACCCAGCACACAGCTTATATGCAGTTCTGGTCCTTGTGTTACTTAACAATGACATCATGTTTTAGGTGCACACAAGTACAAATGCTACAGGCGTTTCCTTCCAGGGATAGTGGATAAGCATAATTTTTATTTTCATCCTTACATTTTTAGATAGTTTCCAAACTTGCTTTAGTGTTTCTAAAATGAGAAAAAAATAACCAGTGTTTATAAAGTTAATGTCACCTAATGGAAACATTGGGTCTTTAAGACATGGTACCTGAACTTCAAAACCTAACTGATGTTTACCAAGTTCCAATTAGCCCATCCTTTTAATGCTGATTTCAGTGAAACATTTTAGGACTAGCTCAAAAGTAAAGAGGGAAAATAGGTCCCTGTATGATAACTGCAGAGAAGTCAGATTATGCCGGCCCCAGGATCTGCCCCCTCATCTTGCTTTGACCAGTACAGGCCTAGAGAAGACTCACTTGGTTTCCATGATTTTGAACTGGGTCTCAGAATACTCCACTACTGCTTCAACTAGCAGAGACCATCAGGAGCTAGAGCACTTGTTCCTAACCCCAGGCATCCCTTGAGGGCTTGCCCTGCCAGAGTCTGCCCCCAGCCCTTACCACTAGCCTTTTACCTTCTGCCCTGGGACTTTTTGCAGGTGAACCAACAAGCGACAAACTTCCTAACACCGTCAGCAGACCTACTTACAGAGAGCTGAGGCTCCATGAGGTGGTCTTTAACTGATGGGAACTGGAAGCTGGTGGACAAATGCTTGCTTCCACAGTCTGGAGACACAGCAGCTTCATATAGACCAGGAGAATAAAGAGCTCCTTGTCAACCTGTGGCAGGTCAGGATGTGCATGTACACATACTCTCCTTCCTGCTTCCCGCTTCCTTTTCCCTCATTCCTGTTTCCCTGCAATCTTCCCCAGCAAAATAGTAACACAAATTCTTTCAACTCAGGCTTTATTCTAGGGGTCTGGGTCAAAACTGTACCCAGTGATGACTTTCAGTCAATTACTTATACCTCTGAGTTACCTTTTATATAAAATGAACTTAAGATTGAATGCGATGGTTGTACATAATATTTGAGTGTTTATTTCGTGTAAAAAGCACCCAGCATACTTCCTGATATAAACAATACCCAGCAGAAATCAATCCCTTTCATTTCGCCCTGGGCTAGTTTCCATTGTGTTGACTCTGCTGGTGTTGCTGGTAACCTGTAAATGAGAGGAAATCTAGCAAAGTGAAAAAGAGTGAAAGTTGTCAGCAGAGAAGACAGCAGGGTGTTGGTGAGTTCATGAGTCAAAGCGTCATACAACCTAGGGGCACTACCACATCACCTGCCCACCAAATGCCCTTGACCCCATAAATCTAGGCTCCATTAAGCAGAAGTCAGTCTGTTTGGATTTTCTGGGAGCTAAGCTGGGTCAGCACTTTGCTCACTGCTTTTCTTCATAGGACTGAGACGAGAACAAGATTGTCTTTCTCCTTTTCTTTGTGTCACACCTGTGTTCAAGTCACCTCTGTTAACCTTCACAGTTCTAAATAGGCTCACCCAACGAGGCTCCATGTGCTTTGAAGGGGCCATATTTGTATCTATTAGAAGCAGCTGCCACATTGAAAGTATCAGTACTGGACAAAGATGCATCTGGAATTTGCTGCAAATCCCAGGGGACAGTCATAACACAGACCCCTTAGGGATATTTCGAAAGGAAGTCTGTGTCATCTTCAATGGGAAATTATACATTTTTTTAATTTACTAATTGAGACGTTTCAAAAGGAATTGACATACTAGGGTATTAAACTTAATAATTCCTCATAGTTGCTTTATTTCTCCTCAGTAACCTATTTAGTAATCCCTTTTAGAATTTCTTGGGGGTTGACATTAAGTTCATTAGTCTATATTTTTTTAAATTCTACTATTTTGAATGTTGAGGTATATTTTCAACTCAGGCATTCTGTTATTTTCTGTTTCTCTGATTACTAAAAGTATTTCTACCTTAAATCTAAGAAGTTTTTTTAAATTATTTTAAATTAAGGTTTTCTTTTTTAACCTAGA